>PNEQ01001296.1:13006-27058 GCA_003012365.1 Medauroidea extradentata
TGATTTAGAAACAGAAATTCTTATTAGTTACGGGACTTCGAGGAGACAAACTGTTCACACAAACTCGGGGAAAAATCTTGGGTTTATTTACGTCGTACTCGTTACAGTTCACACGCACACCAGACACTTCAGTACTTGCCAGTCTTCCGGTTACGGGCCGTGAGCACGTGCCCGTAGCGAAGGTGAAACTTTAAAAACAAAAAAAAACTTTTAAGCAGAATTACATTAGCCGCCTGAGCTCAGCAGCTCGAGGCGGAGGTAAAAACTTACACGGCGCGATCCGCGAGAGGCCCCAGAGGCCCGCGAGACCGCCCGACGAAAACACCAAAACTTGAAACTAGCCCGCGTGGGTGCTAGTACATAACCACTCGGAGTCGGCCGGTACCGTAAATTTTACATTTAAAATCCTCCACGTGCAGGACGCGGTGTGGAGGACAGATGACCGGGGCAGTGCGTCAAGTTAAAATTAT
Organism: Medauroidea extradentata; assembly: GCA_003012365.1. NCBI lineage: Eukaryota > Metazoa > Arthropoda > Insecta > Phasmatodea > Phasmatidae > Medauroidea > Medauroidea extradentata. The sequence goes on from PNEQ01001296.1 coordinate 13,477, forward strand.
GAGGTTCCAAAAAAAAAAAAACAAAGTTAAACGGTGACTCGAAACTCAGTTAAGCAAAACGTGTGTATGTGACTTACCCCGGTCAGCGCGCCGTAAAGACTGGACGAGCCAACATGGCGATTGAGCCCATGCGCCGGCCACGCCGACGCCTGGGGTCAACTCAGTACTTGATTTAAAACTAAAACACCCACAACCCTTCACAGCATGCCAGAAAATTTCCATAAAGTATTAAATGAATTTAGAAGCTAAAATAAAGTGTTTATCATATACCTGGGTGTGACGTGGGGGGTGGAGAGAATTACGTAAAACAATAACAAAGATTAGGTAACTTTAAAAAACTCGCTGTATGACCCTGAAAAAAAAAAGAACAAACACTAGGGAACCTAAAAACATTACTTGGCTTTAATTTATATGTTTTCAGTGTCTCATAAAAAACTTCCCAGAGCGCAGCCAGCAAGGGGGGGAAAGGGAGCTCTGGGAAGAGCCGGGCCTAGGCCAGCTGTTTTATTTAGTGTGCAGCGAGTAAACACCCCCCGTAGTCCGTCTCACAGATGGCTCCCTTTCCCGAGCCTGTATGTCACACCTTATGAATAATTTGTTTACTGATTACTGAAAAGAACACACACTGATTATTTTATAAAAACACTGCACTGGGGGGCAGAACAGAGGGGCGGTCCAAGGGGGGCTCGGGGCGGAAAAGGCCTCCGTCCAGCTGCTGCTGCTCGGGCGGACGTGTGTTAGTGTTTGGGCTAGGTGGGCCAGGAGGTACGACGTCAATGAGTATTATGCAAAAAAAAATTTTTTTTTCTCGAAATCACTGCAAAACTAAGGAACAAGCCCTTAATTATGGCTTTCGTTATTGATATTATTCAAATTATTGTTTTTTTATAGTTTTGATTAGTGCAATTAACCATTAACCGATGGCCATTTATTACAAAACTAAAGTTGGCTTGCACATAAATAAACAAACTGGCTGGCTGGTATAAACAGTCTTATGTTTGAATCATGTAAACTGCATACTAACATGTAACTTTAGGAATCATATGCAGAATGATATAGAAGGTTCGGGATAAAGTGAGCATTTCTGGAATCCTAGTTACTCTTTCCCTTTCAGATCATTTATAATTTCCTATCACATTTTAAACAAACAATGCGACCTAAGTAATATCGAAGTTGGTATAAATAATTTTATTTTATTTTTTTTTTTTCAGGGGGACTCTGGCAGCGGCCTGGTGAGGGGGTCAGATATTGTCGGAATAGTATCCTTTGGTGTTCCTTGCGCCATAGGATACCCAGACGTGTTTACGAGGGTGTCTCATATGGTTCCATGGATCGAAGAACAGATGAAAGCTAACAGTTAAAGAACTTGTTATCATTGGTTGTAACATGTCTTCTGATCTGAGGAACAATATTAAAAAATAAATAAATTTACAAAACATTCATACAAGTAAGTCTAAATTGGAATACATTTCCGAGACATGAGTAAAGACCTGCAAAATTGTTTTGTTATTTAAAAAACTGCAGAATTGTTAACATCGATTTTTTTCTGATTGTTACACTACTTAGCGATTATTTGGCATGTTCAAGTGACAGCATAGCCTATTCTGTCAGATAAAGCACAAGTTTTGCAGGCCTCTTCCCTTGTCGCATTCGTCTACCTAAACAAATTGTTTCTCTGTACTATATACATAATTAGATGTATATTATTAAAATAAATAATTTTATCTTTGTAATTTTCTCCTCTCTTACACTTGCTCTTTTTGATACCCACAGCCTTGTCCGTAATACATGTACCAGGCTTCCTGCACATATTTAGGTGTCAATAAAATGGCAATGAAACTTATACAGTAACAAAAATTTCCAAACTATAAAAAAACATAGGTACACACATGGGTTAATTTCTAGTTAGTCTGTTAAAAAACTCGGCTGGTTTGCCTATAAATCTGATGAAATATATTTACACAGCCACACAGATAATCCCACAGAAGATGAGACAGAATCTCGGTCATATAAGTTATCTGTATATGACTATATGACTATATAACCATGGACAGAATCCATGCTGATGGCCAGGCCCCGGGTTTAAGTGCCTGGCGCCCTGGGCACTGGAAGATTCAAATTAATCCCCCCCCCCCCCCAAAAGTCATGCAAAAAATTTGAAAAATTCGTTGTTGTGCATTATTTCTCTTAAGAATGCGTGTGCATAAAGTACATAAAATTACAAAAGGGTGTAATTTGTCAAGTAAATATTTGTATTTAAAGTAACAACATTTTCTTCTTGCGAGTTGCGCCCCTTCAAGATTGCCACCCTAGGCAGTTGCCCAGTCTGCCCAGTTATAACACGGGGCCTGCTGATGGCTCCCGGCTGTAGCTGAAGTACCTATTGGTTGAGCATGGTTATAGAAATGTGTGAGTCGTAGCAGTGAAATAAAAGTAAACATAAGAACAGCAATAAGAAATTGAAAATTGTAAAAGATACTGCCATGGCTGTAGCCAGGCTCAGTCAGGAGGGATACCATATTACATTAAAATATAAAGTCTGTTTCATATTGCAAGATTCACTTACCGTAGCACTTCAAAAGTCTTATTCACGAACTTTTACAATACAACGAATAGTCAATTTTCTTTAATTCCAAACTAATGTTTCCATATGTCCCACACCATCAGCATGCTCTCTTTCCAACACTCCTTTTGCCACATACTTTTCGCCAATTCACTGTCGCCACTCGTCAACTGCTATGTTGATCCCTCCATCGTCATTTCGTTGCTATTGTTTCCTATACAGCAGTAACTGCGTTTCACGAACCAGTTATAATATAAACATTTACTACCACTTGACTACCGCCTGTCATATTTATAGCTTTGTGTGACCCCATCCAGATAATTCTTCCTGTTGTAGTGACGGTGATAAGATGGGTTGCATACAATGGTTCTGGCTGGCAGAACACATTTTCTAGACCCATTTTTAGACATCCCTGAGAAGGGCATTTAGCATTATCGGTTGATGTGAACTTACAAACATGATACACTTACTGTTACGAAGAAGCGATAAGCACTCTGATTTATGAGCCGTGTTTATTTTATTTTACTTATAAGATTCAGTATTATATGTTGAAAAACAAATAGGTTACATGTATAATTACAATTGAACCCCCTGGAGCAAGGCTAAAAACGGGAATATTTAAGAATACACTACGTTTAACACATATGGCAGGCAGTGGAAACATATCGACACATATAAACATATTGAAACAATTGAAACAATTTACTTACATGCATATTCATCTGTTTTTTATATTATTGTCCTTTTTAAGTTGGGGTAATAAACATGAAATACCTACATAATTATAGGAACTGCCTACTACACATACACATAAGCTGTTAGAATAAAATAATGAACAAGTGTCCCCATTCAAATTTGATTTACATGAAAACAATTAGGATTGATTTGAGGATAACAAAATAAATTTAAACTTTGAAACTTACAATTATCTCGTAGGAAGTCAGCAATTTTGCAAGATAACCAAAGCCACATGATATATGTATATATATATATAGAGAGAGAGAGAGAGAGAGAGAGAAAGAGAGAGAGAGAGAGAGTCAGAAAATATAAGAGAATGTATTTTGAAAAACTAGAGTTCTAAAACTACTTGGCAGATTGTTCAATACAATTTCAGCAATCATGTAAGCATTCATCAATCGATAATTTATAGCATGTTAATAACATAACATGATCACGTGGTAAAGGATAATATTTACAGTGATTATTTTGTCAATAAGCTTCACAAATTTGTGATACCAACAGATTAACCTAAACTCAAAATTTATACTTAGAAATTATATGGTTACATACGTTATAAGCTACAATAACTGAAGGAACGAGAAAATCCAGCATAAACCCTGTAAAAAATAACTCGAAAGAAAGACAATGTGAAACAGTTCGGAATTTAATGGTTCCAAACATAAGGCTTCACAAATAGAAGAAAATAGTGATCTTGGAGACTTTCTTTCGCACTGCTGGAACTGGAATCCCTTTCAATAAATAGAGCTGTGATGGCCACTACAACTGTGGTTGAGCATGTGCACACTGTTGTTGTGAACATGCATCTGGACGTACAGTTGGTACTTAAAACAGAAAAAGAATAATGAAAGGAGTGATGCTGATTGCCTACACCTAACAAGCTAACAAAATGATTGTTCGGCTCTAATACTTATAGAGCAAAACAATTTAATTAGTGAGGTTAAATGAAAAATATTGCATCTATTATATAAGTCAGAGAAAAGAAAGTGATGTGTGCTCAACCGTCCACGTATGCACCGCGACCATTCGTCAAAACACAGCAGCGACCCGTCAGCAGTATTCACACCAACGGCCCGCGGCATCTCGGAACATACCCTGCATGCGTCCGATACTGATGGGACCAACTGAGTGGCCAAGTTCATGCGGCCACGTGCTCAACAGTGCAATACAAAGGAAAGTGCCACGAGTTCAGATAAACCGACCAAGTAACATTACCACAACTCACCCCAACACCAATTAGGCCAGGGACGTTGGTCGTTTCACCAAACATTGCACCGTCACTGATCACGATGTGCACAAATTCCGAAGTGTGTGTCGCCTGGAGCAGACAGTGCGGGAGTTGTTAGTCCAAGATAGTAGTGGCGAGGCATTCGCAGTATTTTTACGAAATTATTAAGCACCCACAAGGGAGGTAAGCAATTTTTTATGCAAATAGTTTAGAATTTGCTCAACGATGCTGAACCGCCGAGCGTGGCCCAGACCAACAACCTGACAACCACAAAGACCGCACAACGCGCACACAACAGTTTGCATTAAAACGAGATTAGTGAATGATGTATCATGTCAAAGTGCTTTATGTGTTCTCTAATGATAAGTAGTGCCAGCTCGGACTTTGAGAGACAGCTTAACAAGACAACCGGAGCGAAAGGCACATTAAAAATAATTTCCCTCAGTATTTTTGATGCGGAGGGGAATCGAGGTTAAGAGTTAGATTCTGCCGGATAGCACCGGCAAAGTAATGCCCGGTAGCGCCAGCCCGTTGTGAGAGAATGGCACTCAGAATGAGAGACAGACTCTATTTCACAGGGTCGTGCGGCCGACGGCCGTGGTGTAGAAATAACACTCCTCGCTCGTCGTCGTGAATATTTACGCAGTGGAATCTTTTGGTGTTCCCCATGCCTATAGAACAGACAAAGCACCAGTAGACACACCCTACGCGAAACACTGGGTAGTGCGGGTTGAAGGGTCCCGCACCCTGAAGGCCGTGAAGCGGCAAGCCAATGAAATACGTTCCTCAATGATATACGTATTTATTGTTAACCATCATACTCCGTACAAACTCCAACATGGTGATGTGCTAAGCGGATCAGGCCCTAAGCCCGAACGGTAGGCTACACTGCAGTTAAAACACCACTTGGGTGACAAATTATTTACTTAAGTCCCCTGGGCGGTTGAGTTGCAGGAGTTGAGGGGCACCTTCAGGCCAATAAAATGAGAATTACGGTTCTGCGGTTGAAAATTTAAACTATTGATACGCTATGAATGATGCAAAGTTTTGTAGGGACATGAATGACTCGCACGTCCGTCCGCATCGATTCGCCGCTTAGTGCCAACTGACGATTCCTTCCCGCGCCGGCGACCTCGACCGGCCAAGCGCGAGAAGCAACCGCCGAAACACAAAATACACTTACAAACATAGGGGCGAAGGCCTCAAAACACAGGAAAATTATGCACTTGCTTAACAGCGTCCCAAATTTGGTTTGTGGGAGAGTTTTTATGATTTTCAGTAATTTAAGAATTCATTATAATTTTAAATTAGGTGTCACAAAAGAAAACTGGCAATGTTAAAATTTTTTATAGAATTAATTAGACACATAAAACACTACTGATTTCTATTACCATTAAATTAAGGAATAGGCAGTTGAAAATTTAACACGAAAAACTTGGGCTGCAAGGTTTGCCTGATCATGTAGCTGCAATAGTGTTTCATTTCGTTTTTCTGGAAAATTATAACGTGACTTCAATTTAGATCGTCCAGGAGTAGAGCCACCCCCATCCCTGCAAGCTCTTTGGCCCAGGGGTTCATTTGCAACATAATTCCACCGTCAGTGTTCGCACATTACCGTGATAGTCAACAACCGGCTATAGACGTTGGGACCACTTAAGGCACATTAGACAATTATAGAGTGTGCTAGTAATGACTCAATAAATACATAGTGAAACATATTCACGCGAGTGAGTTATTTGGCCACTGCCACTTCATTGCCTTTCGGGAGCTAGTCCCACCAAACAGCAGCTTTACACCTCTGCATCAACACATATCGAGGTGGAGGAGACAGAGGAGACTCGTCACTCGGGTGGTAGACCTACAGCCATCACCAGCAGCGGCCGGAATTCTCCAGGGCGTTGAGTTGGATGCCTCTTTCCAATTTGCCATGACCACAAACACATCAAAAGTATTTTGAAAAAAAAAAAAAAAAAAAAAAAAAAAAAAACGCATGTTATTCTTTAAATATTTGAAACATCTAAAATAATTCAATCTAACATTTTTAACACTTATATATCATTGTTTGTATCTGAATTTTTCTGTTACAGTACACCAAACGAATTTTTAGATTTTTGCCCCTGAAATATCACATATTATGTTGTCAAATTAAGCAAAAATTAAAATATTTTTTTTTGCTAGCAAAGGTTCATTATTAAAAAAAAAAAACTCTCTGGAAAAATTGTGTATCATAAAGCTGTACACAGTCTCAAAAGTGGCGAACTGCTATTCAAATAAAAAAAAAATAAAATAAAATAAAATAAAATAAGAAGAAAAATATGTACACACTTTCATCACTTAAAAACTACAAAACTAAAAATCATGCTAATTATGATAGAAAAGCTTTATCTGGCTCGATTCAGTAATATCGGTGTTAATTTCTCAGAAAAATTAGTGTAACATCATCTGAATATTGAAGGCTTGTTGCAGGTACTGCTAACCGACCATGCCATTCATCCTGCAGACTGACTGACACTATCAATGGTGCTATACCAGCTCGACGATGATGAAAGGCAGCGAGTTATTGATTATGCAAGTGTAAAACTCGGACCCATGGAGTGGTACTAAAACGTTACACGGACCATCCCGCTACACTTCCTAAGATAGCCCGTCATACGAACTATGCCATTTCCACCTTTTGGAACGGAGTTCCATTGGTGTAATAGGAATGCAACCACCGCGTGGCTCCCCAAGAGGTGGTGTCCCAACGCCACCCCCTACTGAGTTGTGATGTGTAAACCAAGAGAGTTGCATAACAAAACAACTATCTATTGGTAGAAATATGCCCCGTTAAAAAAATAAACGAGTATTTAGCATTTCTGTAGACAGTGTCCAGTCCCATGTTTCCAACTAACTTAAGTTAAAATGGGTTTCACCACCACTAGGAATTAAGGTTAGATGGCCATGGGTAACCTTGTTTTGACTCTGGAAGTTTTTTTTAGATAAATGTCAGTTTTAACCTAAACTACTGCATAAACACCCCTGTACCGGATGGCGAGATATACTCGTCGGCGTAGCCAACTTCGGCCCTTAAAGTTCCTTAGTCACAATTATTTTGTAATTCCTTTTAATTACCAGTGTGTGTTTCAGCGAAGTGCCAGCGAGCAAAGTAACTTAATTTAAGTGTTCTACGTAACTGCTGTTATGTCATATAATATGATTCCAACTCTAGTACACTTTATCAAAATCACGTGATAAACTTAATAAACTTTCCATAAACCATTTTAGGACTCTAACCTGCAAGTCTATAATTTAAAAAGGTTCCTGGGCACTTGCCTGCTTGTAATTATGTATGTTTGTGTTTCATGTAGCTTTTCCCACCACCGGTAGGACAGCTGCTTGGTCGGTGCGAAGGGATCGTCACATTGGCGGTTTGCGGCATTAGGAGGCCGTCAACTCATGTCACGCCGGACTCGTCACCTTGCTTTGTCGCATCATGTACTGTGTCAATAGTCATATCTTTTAATCAGACCCCGGGTTTAGGTGCTTGGCGCCCTGGGCAGATTAAAATTAACACACCCCTGCCCCTTTTCCAACAAAAGTAAACAAATCGGTAATGTTGAGCATTATTTCTCTTAAGAATGTTGGTGCATGAAATACATAAAATTACAAAAGGGCGTAGTTTTTCAAGTAAATATTTTTATTTAAACTAAAAATATATATATTCTTGGAAGTTGCGTCCCTTCCAGATTGCCACCCTGGGCAATTGCCCAGTCTGCCCAGTTTTAACACAGGGCGTGCTTTTAATTCAACCTGAACAATTTTCAACATATTTTTATCAGCCCAAGAGAAACCCTTCAAACCCTGCCACGCGCTACGCCCAGGGGCTTAACTTCACTTATTCTTTCTTTGTGCTTATGTGGCTGTTACAGCATAGCCTAACGGACAGGCTTAGGTCTCGGAGCCACTTCTTCAACCGCCATTTTATATGTACATGTGGTTTAACGGTTATTTTCAATAATAAGTGCATTCCTAGAATTTATGTACACTTATTGACTCGCCGCTTTACGACCATAAGGGGACAAGCTCCTCATAACCCATAGTTCCTATTTGACGTACATAAGGCAACTAGCTCCCCAGTTCAGTGTGTATTTTATTTTGTACATCGGGCATGGGGACCGCATAAAGTCCTCTGCGTAGGGTTTTTAAGATATGTAGTGGGAAGATATGAAAACGTCATGGCCATCGGCCATGCGATCCTGAGATCCAGAGACAGAGAGCTCATCCTCTCCTGACAAACTGGCGCCACAGGGTGAGTTCCTGCACATCGCTCGGGTGTGCGATTCTACACAGCATTTCACCGGAGTTATTCGGCAAAATCATATCTTCGCCGCAAATCCCGCTCCTGTCAATTTGTCACCCAACTTTGTGGCATTAACCAGGAAGCTTTCTTTCACATCAAGACAGCAGTGCAGTATATAGGCGTGTGTATGGACTTTCCATGCCAAGCAACCACGTGGATGCCATTTTGGGAGGGACATATCAATGAATGCGTGGTGTCTTGTGCCCACATTCCCATGCGCACCCCTTCACCCACCCAGGAAGTGGGAACGTCTGCACCAAGGACAGACCCTCCCTCCGCAGGCTATCAATCGCTGGAGCAGCCTCCCTACCCGATCAATGTGAAGGGAGCCTGCCACGCGAGGATGCTGCAATGTGACGTTGCCTGCAAGTTACAAATTGCACATTGCCAGCACATTAATAGCACACATCCAGCATGTTGCTAGAGTGTGCTCTTAATGCGGTACATTTTAAATGGTTTATGCTGATTTACAAGTTTATTGGTGCCAGCTGACCAGTTGCCTCGGGTTAGCACAAGACTCTTAACTGTTGTTGTGGTGTGAGTTCGAGGCACTGCCATGTCCCATGATGGCTTGTCGAGCTGTATGAAAGTAATTAGAGACAACAAAGTTTAGAGTATGGGACATAAAGTACCATTTGGCAATTTAATACAGTGAATTACATAAAACTCCAGTGCGCAACTCATGGCGTTGTTAAAAATAAGTTTGAATAATCGAGGAAAATTTACCAAAGTACATGAAACACACTGATGTTGATGGATTAAGGTCGTCAGCCTTATGCTCCCTCATGAGGTTAAAATTAAGAATATGGCACACTACCTGGCTTGAACAAAAAGTTAGGTCCCTCGAGACAGCGACACTGACGACGTGCACGACCGTTGCTCAAGCCAACTGAGAGAAGACTGGCGAGCCAGCTCTCGCATTCAGACCACGTCCGGCAGGGAAGGTTGGCTAAAATTTCCCTGCATGAGAGGTGAAACAGTCACAGGTATATGTTGTGACCAGCTTGTGTGGTCGTCGCCGACGTGCATGTGCAACTGTATCTTTAACTCCTGATTACTATGTTCAGTTGGGTTTGCTCTGGAATGGTAGATCGCCATTGTGGTGTGGCTCACCTTCCACCTATCGCACAGGCTCCACCAGTGGTCCCCTGTGAACTGTGTGCTATTGTCAGTTAGGAGGACCCTGGGGACACCACATCTTGAAAATAATTCTGTTTCCAGTACACGTGCGATTTCGTGTGTGCGTGCGCAGCTAACCAAGTAGTCGGCTGTCCACGTTAAGAATAAGTCAGTGACAACTAAAATAAATAGTTTGCTTTGAGCGCTCTTGGGTATGGATCCATTAAATCAAGCGCTACCGTGTCGAACGGTTCTGTTGGGTGTCGAGGTTGTTGCTGTTGTTGGCCGTCTGTACGAATAGCGTTGAACATGTTACATAGTCGGCATTTGAGCACGAATAGGCGCGAATCTTGTGCTATCCCTGGCAAGTGATACTGTCGCGCATTATTCCATCGCGTTTGCTCGGCTCCGGGATGTCCGCCAGTTATTCGTTGTGTGCATACTGATCTACGAGCGTCCGAACTGTCTCTGGTACGTGTGTCCTCCATCTCTTCTTTCACCCTCTGGGCATTACCTCTAAGTTAACACTGATAACTCGGCGCGGCGTTTACACTCCCGTGCACGCTGTTGCGCAAAAGCGTCCCTCAGTTGGACAGCACAAATATGTGCACGCAACTGTTGCGCACTCAGTTGAGGTTCTGTGCTCAGCATGCTTAGCTGGTAAAGGCGAGGGGAAATCTGCCTGTCGGCGAAGCTCACTGTGTTTCCAGGCTGTAGCATTTTCTCCCAGCTATCGGGATCGTGAGTGCTCACTTCGCCTCCCGGTGAGCGTGACAACGCGTCCGCGAGTTCGTTCTCCACTCCGACGACACGTTCAACGACGAAGTCGAACACTTGGATTAGCATTGACCAACAGGTCAGTTTGCTCCTGTACTCCCGCAACTGGTGTAGCCAGACTAGACTGTGGTTGTCTGTCCTGATCGTGAAATGTTGGTATTCTAGATAATGTCTGTATCGCTTGATCGCCCAGGTGATTGTAAGTCAGTATCGTTCATTCACGTCATACCGACGTTCGACAGGACCCAAATTAGCACTTCCGTAGTCGATTATGCATTTCTTCCCCGCGCCGATGCTGTCCTGGCTGGCGTCCATTTGGATGTACAGGTGGCATGTGAGATCGAAGCATGGAAGTTGTTTACAGGAGCAGTACTGGGCTTTTATTTGCTTGAACGCACATTCAGTGGGGTCTGTAAAACTGTATTTTGTTGAGTGGATAAAAATTCTGTTTAGTACCACTCCATGGGTCCGAGTTTTGCACTTTGACGTGTGCCGACGGCCCACGACCTTAGCGACCGTTCGTGCCAGGCGCTATGCCCAAAACAACACCGATCAGCACCACCAGTACTCGTGAAAACTACGGAACGCGCCTCGACTAGTCCCGGAACCAGGGAAGTCAAGAGAGTGGGTAGGTTCATGCAACCACGTGACAGGAATAACGAAACAAAGAAAATTATTCAGACACGCAAAATCCAACAAAACAAAACTACCACACAACACCCTAGCATATCAGTGACTCGAGGCATTGGTCGTTTCACAAAGCATCACCGCGTTTGGCAGTATCAAGCACGAGAGTGCTGGAGCACATGTCCCAAAATCAGGAGTGCGGGAGTGTATCCAAAAGATCCAAGTATATCAGGACACATAAAATACATACCGAAGTTCATAACCACCACGGTGCAACGCCACGAGTAAGAATAAAAAGTGCTAATTATTCCGCTACACGACTCTAAAACACGGGGCGCAGCCCAGAGTGACGACCTAACAGACGTAATGGCGACGAAATGCGCGCCAAATTAATTAAAACTAATTTAATTTCAGTGTCAATACTAAGCGAGCCATGTACAGAAATATGATTGTTTTTCCCATTCATGCCAGCTCGGACTCAGAAAGACAGTTTAACAAGCTAACCGGAGCAGGAGGCATTAATAATTAATTTCCCTAAGTGTCAACAAATTTATGTTTCTCAGTAATAACCAGTATGTTAATGCATTGTAGTGTTTAGAATTGTATCATGTGATTTTTCAAGGGTTTTGGTGTATTGGGTTATTTACACTTTTGTGTAAAGCGGTCACGAGGTCATTTTTGGCGCGCACCCCCGCTAGCTAGCACGGGTGACCGCCATCATGATTTAGTCTTGTTCCGGGCGTGAGGGAGGTGGCCACGCGCATCGCGGCTCCTCGACCTTCAACTCTTTTGTGCCGAACATTTTAGTTTACAATAGTCAGTTATTTTCGTTGGATCAGTAACATACATTTTTTTGTGCATCGAGGAGTAGCGCCAACCCCATCCTTGCAAGCTCTTTTCGCCCAGGGGTTTAAGCATCCATATAATCATTTTCATAGTCGTGTACGCGAGTGCGCGCCGTGCAGCTTCAGCCGACCACAGGCTTTATGTGTGGGACCGCTTAACGTACGAGAGTAAAATCATTTGTGTGGACCAGTATCACAATAAATCGCAGTGAAGTTTATTCCGCGAGTGTTATTGGCCACGGCCACTTCTTGGTCCTTCGGGAGCTAGACCCCCCAACCAGCCATTCACAGGACTAACGCACCACTCATCTCTGGCGTGGAGGACACAGAGAGGACATATCCACACGGGCGGTAGACCTGCGCCCTCACAGCAGCAGCGAGCAGCCGGTACATTCAGGTGTTTGGGTTACTAAACCCACATGATATGTAGTACGACACCACACCTCTCTGGCCTCACGAAGAGCACTTCAACTTGCATAATCAATTACTCGCTGCCTTTCGTCATCGTTGAGCTGGTATAGCACCATTGATAGCGTCAGTCCTGCAGCTAAGCGAGACTGCTGAACGGCATAAAGCGTAAAGCACTGTTGCTGCACTATGCCCGCTAAACGTGCCCCGTGATTGGTCAGTTTGGTTAAGGTTAATTCTACTACAGGTTAGAAAGAAAATACGTTTTCTTTTGGGAGAGCTTGGCACAGGGAAAATTTCTGTCACTATTTTCGCTTCAATCGCTAAGGGACCAGAAAAATACGAGACCGTAGTAAAATTCAATTTAAATTTAAATAAACTTGGAAATTATATTAGTCATTTAATTAAAATTTAAAGTGTAAAATACCGATTTCGCGCTTTAAATTATTAAGAATTCAGGAACGCTCTGTGATTGGTCAGTTTGGTGCATTAGCGATACCAGTGCTCAAGCGGCAGAAATTTTCCCTGTGTCAAACTTATAACATTGACCTTTCTAACATATAGTGGAATTAACCTTAGTTTGGTACACAACCGTCACCTGCGCTCAAGCGGCAGAAATTTTCCCTGTGACAAATGATACTGGTATTTACTTGAGGTCATAAATTTTTAAATAAATTTTGTAGGCACGCTTTTTGGACTTCTTACTTTCAGTAAAGTCACTTAACAATTTTATAATTGTATATATCATTCCAAAACTGAGCTCTGCATGTTTCGCTCTACGTAATGTATCAGGTATACTAAACAAAGATTCGGTGTTGACTGTATACTTTGCATATTTTCACTCTATTATGACTTATGGCATCATGTTTTGGGGTAACTCCTCTGACAGAAATAATGTTTTCCGTATGCAGAAGAGAGCTGTAAGAATAATTCACGGG
>PNEQ01001297.1:6064-35556 GCA_003012365.1 Medauroidea extradentata
GCTATAGAACTAGTAATACGAAGCAAACAGGGTGGAGAAGAGTGGAGAAAGACAACACCCAGGCAGATAAGACTTTCTACAGGTGTGTGGCAAGTTTGTGTGTGAGTTAGCTATTGTCTCTCTGCAACTTACTATCTTAGAAGTGTATTATGTATAGGGTCTGGCTTCTGAACCACACTCCAGTATCAGTGAACAGTTTGTCTGAAGGGGACAGGAGTGAATCCAGAATACAACTGCTGGGAGGCTTATATAGCAAATTAAATCAGTCTTTTAATCCTTGGCTTTGTTCCCCCAGTTTTTTACCATCTTAGGGGCTGAACAAAAAGAAATAGTACAATTTGTTATGTACATGAACTTCTGTACATTAGAACTCAAGTATTATATGTTATTGGGTTAAAACATTATTGAGGATAACATGACAAATAATTTTGACCCTTTTATCCCTCATAGTTGTCAAATTTCCATTTCTGTTTTAAATATAAGCGAACATAGACAAGTAACAAATCAAACATAAGATCAGTAAGAAAAAATAATTTCAATATTAATCTTTGTGTCTTAGCACCTAAATAAAAAATTACAATGAAGACGTAATGAGTCTTTAATCAAATAATGTCAGTAGGCCTAAATCTTTAAACTCACTGAAAGTCATATACAGATTGTAAAATTCGGAACGTAATTTGGCAATACAGCTTCAACTTCAAAAACTGGACTGTTGTGATTTCACCAAGTGCCTCTGTGTCAAAATAATTTTAGCGGACTGCTTTCGTATATTTTATTGTCATACCTACTAACTGTATAATTTGACTTAGTTAGCACCAGCACAAAGTTACGCCACTAGGCCGCTGAACATCAATTGTCATTGCCGCTAGTGCTACGCGCTGCAGACGTAGTTCAAAATTCCACTGACAGTGAAAACGAGTTGAGTCAGTGAGCATGTTTGTCTGTTGTGTAATAAGTATGGGTGTCTGATAAACACAGTCAAAAGTATTAGAAATTACTGTTTATGAATATCGTTGTTAAATGATGTGAAGTAATTTGCAATCTGAAAATTGTTAGGGCATGTACAAGGTGAGCTGAGTGGTTCGAGAACCCCTCCTGAGCTGTATGCTCGCCAGTTTGTAAATTGTCACGAGCGAAATACAAGCACCCTCGGCGATCCAAAGGAAGTTGTTTTTTGATGAGCACAGAGGAATTATGTACTGTAAACAGTAACTCTGGTTAAAATATGTAATGAAGGCATTTAACAGCTAGCATACTCAATAACAGTGAACTATAATTAACTGTCTTAACTCAGTGTAAAGAGCGTGCACAATATGCTCGTATGATGTCATAGTAATTCCCATCGCAAAGTCTTGCACAGGATACGAACCCGTAACACCACCCCTTCCACACCACAAACGATATACAATACCTGAGTGAATGTTAAAGGCATTACAAGATAATTCTTTTGTATGTAATGGCTACAGTCCAAAGAGGTTTTATTTATGAGTAGGTTGGCAAAAAGAAACGACTGTTAAATTGTTTCTCCGTGATCATTTTCTTTTTTCGGGAGACTGTAACATTTTACTGCTTTTCACCTACTTAATTTTTGAATTTCATAAAAACCTTAATTTGAGTTGTAGATATTTGCATAAGCTTAATTGCTATCAAAAAATCATCTCAATATTTCAACGGGTATTAGCGGTACAGACAATTATTTGAAATCACATTTTATTTTTTTAACAGCTTTCAAGGACGAATTTCAAAAAATCCTGAAATAACTTTTTTTTATATTTACGTAATGTTTATTTTAAAGCAGAAACCATTTGAATATTTCCACAGGTTTAGGAGATAAGTGGGATTAACTAAAAAACATGTTTTATTTGTTTAAGAGCTTTCAAGGACGAATTTCGAAAAAGTGTAGAAGTACTTTTTAGATATTTACTTAAGCATCATTTAAAAAAAATCACCTCACTATCTGAAATGGTTTAGGAGAAATCACGGATTAATGAAAAACTCATTTTACGGCTTTTCACCCCCTTAATTTTTGAATTTCGCGAAATCGAAAAATTTGTGAATGTGCATTTCTTTGAGCAATATTATGAAGTTAAAAAATTTATATCATTCCTGGTTAATGAGATATCAAGGATTTTTTTAAAATGCATTTCACCCCTTTTCACCCCCTTAATTATCAAATTTCGAAAAATCCTTTGTAAGTGGGTGCCTACCGGGGCCATGTGGAAGCTTCCCTTAAATTTTCATGGTTCTAGATCCAGCGGTTTGGGCTGTGCGTTGATGAGTGAGTGAGTGTGTCAGGACACTTCATTTTATTTATTAAGATGTCTTTCAAGTAATTTACATTGAAGTCTCTGCAAAGTATGATTTCTGGAGCAACTGTAAATTGAGTAAAGAATGGTTTCTAGTTTGTTTAAAAATATGTTAAAATTGTCTGAAGGTGTTCTATACATGCAACAGATAATGACTCTTTTAACAGTGTTAATTTCTATGTGTGTGTGTGTGTGCAGGCATGTGGAGAGAGCGCAAGAGAGAGACGCACACACACATTCAAAATGTTGTTCTTCACAATTAGTACATAACTAATTCTTGTTGACAAGTAGTTGTGTTATTTTTCACAGAGATACACGTAACATCTCTGGACATATTTAATCTACAGTAATGTGAGTCAAGAGAGTAACAAGGGATTGAGATTTGTTTACAACAAGCTTCTGTTAGAAATGTTTCTGTAAGACATAAAATATCAACATTGAAGCCTGAATCACTATGTAGACTGTATAGACATACAGATAAGTCATCTGTTTTATTTGCTAGGCCTGTAATGTTTTGATGAAATATGCATAAACTACTTGTACGATACTTGTTTTTAGTTCGATGAACAATAGTAAACTTATTTTTTTGTTTCCTTATGTGACATTTCTTCAAGGATACTATTAGTTGGTTTGTAGCCAAGCATTTGAGAACCAAACTAACTTGTCACACATAATCTTTTACAAGTCCTTAACCACATAATATCATCTTTTTCGCTACTATATACTCAGCGACTCTATAGCATCCTCACCATCATCTGTTTGAATGCCTCTGGTGCACATTTGAGGCCAAATGGCATGATCATGAATTGGAATATGCCCTCATTTTGTGTTGTTAAAAACCAAATTAATTAAATGTGAGATGCTATTCTTAAATTCTAAGAAAGGATGGTGGGTTGGCCTATTTTTGTTGTCACTTCACCTGTCTACATGAATATGTGTTATAGTTGTAGGCCTATTCGTAAGAGCAATGATGGATTGGTATTCTATGTAGGTCTACGTACTTTGAAGTAAAAGTTATGGGCACAATGGTGTTTCACAAATTTAGTATCCTATTGCTAATCACCTGAAATATTTCAATTATTGTTCGTTATTCACTAGTGAATGTTGCTTTGTTAAGGCTTTATGTTTTCTATAAATCTCCCTAGCTTTAAATTCTAATTATTTGGTGGAATATATTATGATGCTATAAAATTTTCAGGTGTGGATCACGTGTCACCAAGTGATGAACAGTACTCCTTCTTACATGTGAAAGCATTTGGTTTACATAACCATCTGTACGTGGATCCGTGGCAAATGAAAAATGTATACTTCATTGACAAGAACAGGAGAGTACAAAACATCAGTTTATCACATGTAAGTTGAATGTGGAGACAAAAAACAATCATAATTTCTCAATTTTGATTTTTAGAGAACAGAAATATTTGTGTTTTAATTAAATGAGACCTACTGTTGATGTATTATTTTTGGAATGGCATGTTTGTGGCTAGAAGAGACTGTGCAAGTTCGAGTGTGGGCATTAAGTAGGTACCCAACTAAACTTGTGCATGTTAGAAGTGTTTTTTATTTTCTTATTACGTAAAATAAATAGCATGGTATGTACTTATTGATATTAAGAGTTAGTTGGACCTAAGTTTTTTTCAGTTTGAAGCAAGGATACGGGGAGGGCGATAAGTCAACTCCAATGTGAGCGTTCAACACCACTTCGACTCTAAGCGTAGAGTACTAAACTAGCGTGCAGTGTTTTCCTAGAAAGCATTTTTCAATGGGACTTTAAGTGGTGACCCTATTATTTTATTTGTGGAAAGCATGAGGTAAATTGCCCTGCTGGTCGCCATCATTTTGTTTTACAATTACGGTTGGTAGAAAAAAAAACATTTTAACCACTTTTGAGAAGCTTGGTAATTGGGTTTTTAATATTTTTAAAATTCTAAGAGACATAGTTTTAAGTGTGTCTTCTTTTCGTAGACATACATATTGAAAACACGTTCAGTAGTTATACATGGAAAAACACCTTTTGTACCACGCTACATCACATCTCATGCGCCAGGTCCAACTAACTCTTAAGAACCAGAACTGTTCTTGTTATGAGTGTTATATAATCTGGCCAACTGCAACTTTTTTAAAATTTCAATGTTCTGATGCTTACTCTCTGTACTTTAGTTTTTATGAGCACAATAGGAGAAATGAGTTTATTGAATATTTCAATTAAGATTGTGCTAAGCAGTTTTGACCAAGTTGGAATATTTTGTGGTAGAATTTCGTAGTCCATACCAAAGCATAAGGTTGTCTTGAATTTAACAACACTGTCATAGTTACTGGCTGGAGTATTAAAAACAGAATTACAAATGGTGTTAGAATTGTTCATCACCATTATGTAGGCTACAACAAAATAGTTAGGGAAACATTGAAATGAGCAAGTATAGACTATTGAGGCTGATGGAAGGAGGTTCATGTGTTTTCTGTGTATGTGGGTGTGGGAATGCGTGCTTTATGTGTATATGTGTGTATGTGTATATGTGTATATATGTGTGTGTATGTGTGTAGTAAACTCCCGATTATCCGTGCACCGATTAACCTGTTTTTGGATTATCCGTGCGGATTTCTGTAGTTTGAACACTGTAAAATCCAAAAATATTTTTGGAACGTAAGTGTGTTAACTCTTGAGTGCAAGAATGGATTAACGAGATCGCGCAAGTATGAATTAACGAAATTTCAACGTCAATTCTTCTCGTTTTTTATTGTGCACCCCAGATATACTTTTATCTATTTTGGTGAAAAGGTTGTGAAATATGTTATTCATAGGAAAAACCATTACTCATTATGGTATTTGAGTTAATTATATATAAATTCAATATTTTTTTACATTTTTATGTTAAGATGCGCAATTTTCAGGTTATCCGTGTTTCCTCATTTTCTGTGTGTGGTGCAGCACCAATTTACACGGATAATCTGGAGTTTAATATATATATATGTGTGTGTGTGTGTGTTTTCGCAGTATGCCTGCCTAGGAAATATGTAAAAGGGAATTTCGAGGGGCAGCGGTGTTAAAGTGGTTGATGGATGGGCGCCACTTAGACACGAACCGGCCCAGGTCGGTAGAGCAGATCTCAGGGCATGTGACGTTCACTGGCGGACCCTAGACTAGGCAACGAAAAGGGGAGCTGAGCATGGACGGAAGCTTTATGAGTGGCTGGAAAAGTCCTTAGTAATAAGTGCAAAACACAAGTACAATTCAGTGAGGTTTCTGCGGAAGCAGGGTACATGCTGTATTACGTGAATAGGGTAGGCGACTCTTCAATTCAGGTTCACGTAACAAATTTTATTTTGTTGATATTAAAAGCAAAAGAATACTGACACGGTTGCTGAGTGGCCAAATACTAGAATAAACAAGTGGGTTCAATGCTATACGGGCAGCGGTACAGCATGCTAGTGGTGAAGCACGTGGTCATGCATTCCAGGACGCACTGATCTTAAAGTTCTCCACGTGTTTGTGGGAGAAAATATATACGTAACGCTAGGACACACTGCACTACATCTTGCTGGTATAGTTGGCTGGAGAAGCACGATCCCTATGTCTTATGTTTAAGAGTCTGGCCCACGTGGTGGGTATTGCAGACAAAGACACCAAAATCTAATTAGCAAAAGAAAACTTTACTTCCTGCTGCGATGTGAAACATTTTCACTATGCAAATCAAATGTTCCAGTTTAAACACAAAAAAACTTACAGAATTTACTATGTCAGTTGATTGCTGCTGTGAAGCTCATCCCTGCGGGAAGGAGTCTGTCTTGCACACGTCTGTACTGCCATGGCCGCCGAAAAAACTGTGGTTACACACTTACTAAGTTACTCATTCAGCAAACGCCCTCCTATAATTCCAACAAGGAGTATAGCATAATTCATAGAAAATTTAATTATAATTGTTCTATACAAGCCAGAACCCTTATTGAATTAGTTTTATATTTAAATTTAAGTTCTCAAATGGTCAGTTAGGTACTGGGGACATGATGTTACCACTGGGTGGATTCTCACAGATAACATACTGTATGCGAGAAGGGGGTTTTCACTGCACACTGACACTGGGCACCACAAGGTGACTTGAACACATTTGGTAGCACTGATGATATTTTAAGAACACTGACACTCTTGACTGGCCCCAGTATGTCGCCGCCCTTGCAAGCGTTGGGGGGAGAGGGATCCCGGGTGTGCAGCCTCGTCGTGTGTTGGCGTTTGGGATCTAGCAGTACGATGACAATATATTTAAATTTCTTGAGTTTAATTTCCAACAATTTTGAAGATCAGTACCAGAAATAACATTCAGAAAATAGGCTACGGAAATTTTATGTTGGATTAGCTAAATAAAATAGCTTAGAATGTGCTGTAGGTATATGTTATTAAATGACATAAGTTGTGTAGTATCTATTTGCAAGAAAAAGTACTGTACTTAAATATTATATCTTATCAAACTGCTGCTATTACACTAATGACAGCATTTGAGGAGGGTACCCGTGATCAGGGAATCACATCCCAGAAGCAGACTTATGAACCAGTCTTCTATAGGCTCCTACCTAAACTGGGGCGATGAAATTAAGTTGTACAGTGGAGAAGCACTGTTAAATGAAGGGTAGGGGTAGTGGAAGATCTCAGAATAAACTCATTGGTTAACAGCAATATTTGCCAGTGTGGAATCGACTATGCTGGGAACCAAACCCAGATCACACTAGTGGGAGTGCAAGTAGCGTGATCACTATGCCGCCGCTGTGCACACTTGCTATTACAATAACTATAGGCCGACCTTAGGTTAGAAGGTTTTAAACATGTGTAGTTGAAAAATCAAGTTAACGTCTGCAAGTTTTGTTCTATTGTGTACCTGTACCACTTACTGAGGGCATCTGTTAACGTACTTATTAACTGGTAGCCTATTATGTTGTAACGTTACTACAAATTTATTTTTCTATCCTTCATTAACATCTTTCATTTGTCAGAGTGAGTGTCGTCTTAAATTTTTGTTACTATTATTCTTATCGTAGTGTATATTTTCTTTGTATGTTTTTCAATTAATTGGTTATTTTCTTGTTTGTTCTAACTAATCATTTTACACATTAAAGACTATACCTGGAATTATTTCATATGGCTAACTGAAGTAGCCTACAAAATTGTATTTCAGTGTGTGATGTAATGGCAATGTTATCAAGTTCATGCAAAATATCGTCAATATTCTGTTTTACATTTATTGCACTGCTGTTATGTTACATAGAGAAAGATGTATTAATGCTATGACTGCTAGATTGTGCAAGTTTATTTTACTATTGCTACCTTTGCGTACCGTTAAGTCTAACAAATTACCACCTGTTGGTGTATTTCTTCTTTATATATGTCTATGTCTGTAGCAAAATTGGTTACTCAAGGAGACATTTATGACTTCAACTTGATGTGATTACTTTTAGGTCAAATAAATAGAAAATGTATGGAAAAAATTCTCCCCACTCCATCTATTCTACTCCCAGAACCTCCTCCTAAACACTGGTATCTGCTGTGTTGAAGAAGAGTGCTAGAAACCAAATTGTTTACTAACAGTGATATGACTCTGCAGTTTAGTACAAATTAAGCCTATTTGTTTATAAAACAGTTACTTGTAGTAAAATGGTTTTGTGATTGAAATAAAAAAAAATAAGTTCTACACTAAGGTTTACTCCGTAACAAGTAATTTTAACATTTGGCGTTCATACAAAATTATATTCCCATGTGAATTTTGTAGCTGAATTTGATCACAGAAATACATTCTGAATTTATAAACAGCAATATATAGTTTTTTTTTTTAAGTAGACTGATGTGTACTTAATTGTCTACAGACAAATCGCCCTGAAGGCTTGTCTCAAGTATGGGATGTGCCAAGTGACTGTGAACGGAGAGCCGGCCACTACAACATGTGTCTCAGTTTCCCATCTCCAGATTTGGCTGTAGTGACAGATGGCACAGGTGCTCTGCATGTGGTAACCACAGGTCAACGCTCTACTGCCACCTCTTGGAAGGTCAGTGTCATTGGCATACCAAACATCACTTTCTCCCTGCGAGATCTCCAGCTTTTTACACAAATAGTAGGGTCAGATGTTTTTTAGAAGGGGATAATAATTTTCTAAGTGTGGCTAAACCACTCCTAGTTTCTCCCTAGGAATGCATATGGTCAGCATTATCGGGTAAGGTCCATAAGTTTGTGTAAAGATGTAAAATGACCACTACATTTGTTCACATGAATACATTTAGTGGGTTTTCAATATAATTTGTGTATTTGGTGCTCAGTTATGTAAATGTTTAGTTTCTGAGATTTGTCAGTAATTTTACATCAGTTCCGGTTGTGTATATCAGTATTTCTTTGAAGCAGTACCGCCTGTTACGTTTTGTCGAATTCATAATTAGTATTTTCTTATCTTACTTGGAATATGTCAGAAAATATTTTAGTGCTAGAATCTTGTCCACCTGTAATACACAAACAGAACTGCACTTTACTGTTTGTAGCTTTTATTTAGCGGGAATGTGTGTGGAAAAGAGCAGCCATTTACTCTTCTGCATTCTCGCCACAATATGGTGACTGGCCAGCAAGAAATCCACTGTATCCTTCTACACATTGATGAATCTATGAACAGCGAACAAGGAGAAGAAAAAAAATCTGGGTCAGCATTTGCTAATGTTCTTGAGTGGATTGTAATTGCAGAAGGTAAGGTAAAGTAACAAAGCATATAGTATATTAATTGATCTCGTGCATTTTTTTACGTTATAAATTGTTGACATTTAAACTCATATTAAAATTAACTAAATTGCAAATTTCATGGTGGATGTGTAAATACACACATACAGCAGGGTCGTTATTTTACGAGAGCAGCAATTTTACAAGGTTATTTTCAGGAACCGTAAAAAAATCACATGACATAGACATATACGAAAAATTGTGGAATCCTAGCAAATTTATAATACGTAAGTTGCATTCAAAGTTGTTAAAAAATATGTTATTTAATTCACAGTAGTATAATGTGTGGGTTGTACTATTACACTTGCCCCGTGTTGTTAGTCATCTTTTTCGAAATAACTCGGGCTTCGCATCTGAAGCCATGTAGTATCAGATCATCCAGCCACGCCCTTGCGAGCCAGGTCTGTTATGATGAACTAAACAGCACTTATGTTAGAGGTCAGCCAACTCTTTGAATTTGTCTGTTTGCCACGACTAGCTCTGTCGGTGTTTAGTATCACTTAGTGGATACGAGACTATTTATTTTACACATTGAAATGAAAGATTTGATCTCTGTTGCAGTTTTTATTCCAGATAGTTCACCATCACTCACACAAAAAAAAAAGCTATTCCTCCAGTCACAAATGTATTACTGTTGAGGAATAGTCTCATCTGGAAGGAAAATAAACAAATTCTGCATGCTGATTCTTTTTGCAGCCTACAATTACGAAGAGGAATGCCTTGACATTCCACACCAAATGGCAAAAAATATTTTAGAAGTGCAAGGTTAAGTCCGAAATTTCTCACAACATTAAACAATTAAAAAGATAAAGAAAGCTGAGCCCATGGTGCTGCCCATGCTCATTAAGTTTGCCACTCCCTATTCAGTCATATGTTATTTGGGCCGCAGCCTACTTGCACGACTGTTCTCGGCCATGGTGCAATGTTTTCTTGTGCTTGGCGATGGTCTGTTCGTATGACACTGTGACCAGTACTGTGCATTACTCAGCTAGCCAATCGCAGGCTTGTCCCTTGCTTGTTGTTTAATAAGGCATACAATTCCGTCTTAAAGCCCCCTACCATTCACCAACACTGACACACAACTACAGTGTCAGCCAGTGTAATATGTACTTCCTAATATGGCAGAGAACAAACAAGGAAATATATTGTGAAAGAATTCAACTCCTCTATCCCAACCAAATATGGCATAAATTGGGTACCCTTGTTCAAAAATAGCTATGCTGCCACCGTCCTTCAGCCATGTGGCTATAATTACATTCATAATTCTGTAATTGAAATTTAACATTTATCATGTAAATAAAAATAATTGTGATTTCTTCTCCTTATACACTGTCACCTTTGGAATTGAATTACATAAAAAACCCTTTAATAAGACTTGTACACCTTAGGCCTGCAATATTACACAGCAAGTTGGCAAGCCAGAATATGGGGGGGGGGGACTTCATAAATCTGCTGGAAATTGTGGCAGTAGTGGTTGGAAGTGATCGTTTGCCCGACACCTGTACTATTCTGTCCTCATGGTTTAAATAAGGAGGTCAAGAGAATTAGTGCACTGTTAAAATCAAAACCTGCTAATTTTTGTAACCGAATAAAAGTACACCAATATTTACCTTGTGCCGTTGCAAACTAGCCAAGGTTACGAGGGCACGTCACAAACTCAGCATTAACGACTACAATAAAGGAACATGGGAGATTCGAAGCACAAAGTCTATTAACACATTATAGTACAGGCCACACAGGGCCGAGTAAACAACAACCAATACAAATTTCAAGCCTGACAAAATTTTTGGCAAATGACGACGAGTTCTGACCAAATGTATTACAAAAGCTGCTTCAAGAATTCCAGCTCATTTCAGGTGTAACAAGTGGGCTAGGAGGCACAAAAAGTTTAAACAAGCCCCTCACTTGGCGTGATTCTCAATAACTCTGAAATACTCCACTAGAACACAAAGGAAAATGGAGCACTGCGCGATGCCCAACCATACGAGAGCCAATTCAAATGCATTTAACACAAGATAGGACAATTTAAACTACGGTGGTTCATGCGCGCGAGGACATATTGCCTTAGGTAGGAAGATGAAAATTCCTCGGTCGATGGTCCGAAACACAATGACCAACCACTCGCCTGCTGGCCAAGGCACTCGTCACAGAAGGGCGGAAGGGAGAGAGACGGGTAGGGAGTAGAGGGGACACACCTGATGTTACACTAGGTAACACATAGGGGGAGCGCGGGTAAGACAGAGGAGAGGGAAGGAATGCTGATCAGTGAGCACATGCTTTAAAGTCACTGAAGATAACAGTCAGCTCCACAGAAAGTTCGAAACCACACGGCATAATCTCCACCCCAAAGCGACACT
The DNA here is from genome assembly GCA_003012365.1 of Medauroidea extradentata. NCBI lineage: Eukaryota > Metazoa > Arthropoda > Insecta > Phasmatodea > Phasmatidae > Medauroidea > Medauroidea extradentata. The sequence continues at coordinate 17,471 of PNEQ01001297.1, forward strand.
TTGCCCCAGGGGAGGGGAGTTCAGTTGGACCACTGGTTCGATCTCAAAAGGAGCCTTTGACACAGCACAGTCATTGAAACTGCCTCCGAAGACAGAAAAAAAAAAACAATCCCACCTGGTAGTCCAACATCGCCAGTCAACCATAGGTGCAACACAGTATCTTCATAATCCACGCACCATGGGCTTCTCAGTGCTGAGGGGTTCTCTTGAAAAACTTTTATCCACCAGCTGACAAACATCCAATCATTTGCTACCAGGGACTGCAGACCTACGGTTCAGTGGAGTGGCCGAAAGAACACTACATCTTCAGGAGCTGAGCCGGAACGGAGAAGATCATGCACCGCCGTTGAACGAATAAACATGCAAATAACAAGAACAGAAGAGCAACAAAACAAGCAAGTAACAAACACAACCCTCCAGAAACACATCCTTGTGAATACAGTCAAAGAACATTTAACTAAAACATGCACAATCCTTCATAAATTAACAAGAATTAAAGCTTAACTACCTCTTTCAGCAAACATCACATCAACCTTCAATACATTTGCATGTTTCACTGAATACAAATTTTTTCCAAACACAAATGTTAAAAATAGAGTAAAAGTTTACATAATGCTTTTCATAATAAATAGGATTTTTCAAATCCGAAAAATATGCATACAGGTGCGTAGAACAACCGGTGGTGATAAAAAGAAGCATTCCCAAAACGAAATACACAAAACACCAACCAGACCACATAACACGCCACTCTAGCACAACACAAACAAATATCATACGGTACTAACTTACAACACCAACAAATAACATACTACACACTACACCAAACAAACGGGTACCCGCACTGCTATACTCAGACAGTGACAGTTATTCACCCAAGAATTTCATCAACTCTCGGAATGACAACATCAGGGCAGACGACGTAGCTAAGCTGAAATCTCACAGCTAGCAAAACAAACTTTGCAACAAAGGAAACAAAGCCAAGGGAATACTGAATCTACAACTTAACAAATAATGATTGAACCGAAATGGAATAAAATGACAGTATCTACTAATTTAACCTATCCTTAAAACTACTTTATCCCAACAAATCACTTCCATAGATGTTACAAAAGCATAGAACGCAAGCGGTCGCAACTGACAGCAGCTCTCCCAAGATTCAGCACACACCCACACTCAAAACACCTGTTAATAAATGTTAGTCCCTGATGAACGTCATCCTACCCGTTTCACAAACATGAAACACAAATACCCCTGTTGAAAAACAAAGAAAATAAAACACAAACACAAAAATAAAAACATCACACCATGTTCTCAGCAGGGGCCAGAGACAGGTCAGCGCCCTCAAAAGAAAACCTTGAGATGCAACACGTGAGACTTCCTGTACACCTTTCCATCTGACGTGCGCACCAACAGGATTGTATTGGGTCTGAACCGTTGACCGACAATAAGGGCCAGAGTAGGACGGAATCAATTTTTTACGTAATCCCTAAGCTCTTGAAGGAAGTTGGAAGCTGCTACACATGACTAAATCCTCCTCCTTGAAGGGAGAGGCAGACTTGTTGGCATTGATTCTTTCTGCCACCTCGGCTTTGGCCAGCCACGAAGCCGCCATTACCTTACACAGATTCGCCCTGTTCACCTCAGCCAGCGGATTCGAAGGGGACGGCACAACCCAGACGTTGAAAATGGGATGCACCAAATCTCGACCCAAAAAGATCTTCACAGGAGACTCCCCCATGACTCCATGCACAGCTCCATTGAAGCCCACTGTGAGGAGATCAAGATCGTCATCCCAACAATTTTGCGCATAATGATGCAGGGCCGTCAAAGAAATTATAAAATTTTGGTTAAATTGTTCCGCTTTATTTCCTTTAGGATAACAAGGGTTAGTCACATAGATTCTCATCTTCCAGCGAAAACACTTATCTTTGAACTCCAACGATTGAAAATACACATTATCAGAAACAACAAACAAAAAAAGTCTGCATTCCCGGCTAGTAACAAAAACGTAAGCCAGAAAGTACTGAAGTTAAAAATATGTGGCTGCCTTGAGTAAAAGAAGAAACAATTATATGAAATTATGTAATAATAATTATAAAATTATTTTGTAAGTAACAGTCTTGGTAGAACATTTGTCAGCCAATTAGTAAATTTGTTTTATTAGTAATATTTTATCTGTCTTTCGTTTTTGGAGTTTTGTCTTCAGGATATAAGAAACTTACCCATAGATACACACACGTGTGTGTGTACGCACGTGCATGCTTGTGTTTATATGTATGTGTGTGTGTGTGTGTGTGTGTGTGTGTGTGTGTGTGTATATATATATATATATATATATGGGAGTAAAAATTAAGAATTAGGAGGGTCTGTTTTGAAGTGTTTTAGGGCACAAAAATACCTGTACCAATGTGAGTAGCAGCAAAATGAGCACAAAAAGAGTTGGTGGTATAGAATATATGATGTAGATTTTACAGGTGACTAGCCCATTTATTTTAATTTAAAATGTGAATCTGTATCTTGGGCCTGGCTCTCCCAGGGCTCTCAGGTAGACAACAATTGTAACAGTTATTACTCCAAATCTAATTGTGTTACATCCTACACAGGAATTATTTCTTATTAAAGCTATTATTGTGACTTCTCGTGTGACTTGGATACTGATTACAAAATAAATATTAATCTTTATAGAATGCATGTAGTTAAAATTATCATAAGAAAAACACATATAATTGCTAACAACAGTGATAAACAGTTTTTGGATGGTACTTGAATTGTACCAACCAAACATATTACCTGAAGTGATTTTTCCATTGAATGAGCATATTAAAAACAACATCAGATTACAGTTCACCTTGGCCCTTACCACATAGACAGAATTAAAGTGAATCCCAAGTTTGTTATTGTGTAGGTCAACTTGACATTTTCATGCATTGTCTAATGTGTTCTTTTATTATACTTAAAATTATGTTTTTGGTAGTTGGAATTTTATGTATAGATTTATATTGCATTTATCGCTGACAATAATAAAATGAACTTTTTAGAACATGAACATATCTGGGATGTAAAGAGCAGGCGTCAGTTATTTGCACGAGGTAATTTGGAGTATGCAGTTGTGGAAGATTCTTGTCAGTGTGTCTATGTGGCTGGTAGTAAAGACATCAAGTTCACTGCAGACTCGGAGAAACCAATAGAATTACCTCACCAGCATGAAATAAAAGGTACTTATTAACTTTTGCTGTTTTTTTCTTATGCAATACAAAGTTATTGTTTTATATTGATGAAAAATACATAACCCTTAAAATATGCAGTTTGTTGTTAGCAGCCTCTCATGAGTTAGAATGGATTGCAGAATATTTTTAATTCATATTCCTATACTATAGAACTGTTGTCATCAGAGTTGGTATCACCTGTGGCAGTACATAACATTTAATTTTATTGATGTTTACAGAATAATTTAGTAAGTCCTATCTGTAAAGCAATGTAATGTACAGGATGGAAGAAAATGTAGACCTACACTGATTGGCAATGATGGTTGTTTTCAAGCAGTGGAAAAAACAAAGCCAGACTACATGTGGCTTCAGACAACAGAAGACCTCACCTTGTGGTTCCAGCTCCCGCAGGGAACCACCAAATGTGAATTGAGTGTGTCTTCACAACCAAACCATCTTGCAGTGACCTGGCATGACCATGTACTTCTCAGTGGGGTTCCATGGCATGTTCTCGATTCTGGCCTCACCACTTGGACGTTAGAAAATGGCAAGTAAGTTTACAATATCCATGCTACCTGTTAAGTTTTATAGTTTCAGAACTAATTTACTTATAAGTGAGATGGCACTATGGAAATACGTTGGATTTGCATTCTGAAAAACCCAGGATCAATCCCCAGCTCTGGCTGTACAGATTCTGATTTTCACGCCAGGCAAACGTTGGAATTTAATGCTGAAATTGTTTTCTTAACAAGGCAATGACCAGTGGATTTAGAAGTGTTTTTGGTATTCTGGGTTGGTCCTGTTGTATCACTCCACCTTCGTCATTGTTGCTGATATCATTCTTGATTTTTTAAGTTTATTATTAGTGTTAATGTGAAAATAGCAAAATATGTATTTCTGTCAAAATTAGATTTTACGATAATCTTTATTGCCGACAAATTAAAATGTTTACCTGTTATTTTTTTAATGGAAGGTATCACATTCTGTGTAAATAAATGTGAACAGAATACTGCATCTCAAAATTATAATCACGTAAAGTTGATAAGTGCTCCATCCATTAGCATAAAATTGTATTTTTTGAATATTTACAAAGGATGTTTTACATTTTCAAAATATATACATTAAACTCCAGATTATGTGTGCTAACAAAGGGAACGGGGAGTTTCTGCAGATAACAGAAAGTCTCAGGTACTCTGCACACTTGTACCTAGTAAAATTGTTGTAGTATTGTTATATCTGTATAGGTATTGTCATTCAATTGACGGTGGACTCTGGAGACTTGTAAATCGTTTACTGTTGTAATTAAAAGTTTTTAATGTATTGTGAATACCGTAAAAAGTAATTAATTCCCAAATGGATGACTGAGAGTTACCTGAAATATTTTAACGTAATGAAAAAAATACACAAACTATATTGGAGAAAATTCACGAAACAACAGTTTCATGACAGTTTAAAACTTTTCTTGCTAACCTTTTTTTTCTGTAAATATGTAAATAAGTTCATCAAAATTAATATCTCTGGCTATTTAAAAGTTCATTTGTAAGCAGAATAAAACTTAACTATTTTCTGAGTCTTAATGAAATAAGTTTGTTATAAAATAACTTTATGCTAGTGAAAAGTAGAATACAGAACACATTACTAGAAGTCCTAGTCATCAATAAACTAAAAAAGTCAAGCAGTTGTGTGTGAACTATAAATGAGGATATCAAAATACAGTACTATGTGGAGTTTTCTTTAAATCACTAATGGTTTTTTATTTCACAGCATGTCAAAATCATGTTCAACTCACTTTGAATCATTGATGATACAGTAGATAGTTATATAACGTTTTAACAAGTAAGTGCTGCGGAGCACAAACATAATATTCTGAAAGTAGATAGTACCTTTGGCAACAAGTAACTTAACTTTAATATTTGAGTCATTATAAATACATGTGATTATGGCTGTTTTCCAAATCACTGTCATTCTAGTATTATTTGTTTTTGTTCTGACACAAGTGTGGCTTGGTGAGTATCAGAATGACTGTTGTTATGTATGAGGAAGTTGGTAGGGTACGGTGATTCCACGAGGCTGAAACCCATTTTTTGAGATGTATAGATGATATGAGGAGTGATAATTTAAGGTCACGGATTCCAGTTTATGCTGTTTTTGTGAGTAATATTAGTAGCAAATTTGTAGTGACATAGCTTGAAATATTGTACCATAGTGCACAATTTATTGGTATCTGTGCTATCAACATTTTGCCATTAACATTGTTGCATTTTTTTAATGTAAATAATATTTAGCAAAGTAAAGTAAAACAGGAAAATTTTGATAAACATCACTAGTAAATACATTTAAAGTACTAATTGTTTTGTCGGAACTATATTTTTTATGATAGTTTTTGGCCAGTGATTTCATTGGGGTGGTATTTGCAATGAAAAACCTTTTGTGTACATCATAAAAGTACATAATATATAGTTAAAATTAACATAATAAATGCTGTGCAGATAAACCGAGAGAGAAGTATGTTGTGGTCGGCTCGCTTATGTAGCCTGCACACGGATGAAATATTTTTTCAACTTCTACCTGCCATAAAACAAATACACATTCACTGAATTCTTGAAAACAAAAGCCATCAAAATTTAACATAGAGTTTCCTCTTCATTTCGTCCACTGATAAACCCCCCTACCCTCCATCATCTATCTCTTAAAACAAAAAAGTTTGTGGCTATATTTTTCCCTGTATTTTCTTCCCCTCAATAGCGAACAGGCCACTGTTGTAGATAGTTGTACTATGTTACAGCAGTCTATACTGAGGATAATATTTGTTTCCAGACTGGAAGTGGTGCTGAGCAAGGCTGAGCAAGGCCTGATATGGCAGGAGCTGGTAAAAGGTGATCAGAGGGGAGAGGAAGTGCTTGATTCTGCCCTAGTTGCAGAGATTCACGAGCGACTGGCTCATCTCTGCTCTGACAAACTGGTATGCTCTTTATCCTTTCTTTATGGGCAGTCTATGCTGAATGATCTATTATTTGCTCAAAAAGAGACCAAAGAGTATTTTCTCTGTTGGAAACTAGGTCTCCTGTAAATATTGATTTTCTCTTAAAATGCCTTACATGCTTGGAATCACTAACAAACAAATGTTTAGGGACGGTGAAACAGAACTGTAGCATGCAATTTAATACAGTAACTACTCGATTTACGTTGTACTGCTTTATGTATTTCCGGATTCACGTCACTAATGTTAGTATCAATGTTTTAATTTAACTAATTGCCGATTCAAGATAACACATCCGTTTGGTTCTCGTTGGCTTAACCAAAACACTGGTTTTAAATAGAGGACTGTACAGTAGTTTTAGTTTTTATTTTGCGCTATGTAGTGTAAGATACACAATCTACATAGTCTTTCCTCCCAAATTTTCTTTTTAGTTGCATCTTCAATTAGAGAATGTTCGAACGGAGGGTCTAACGTCATTGAGAATACATTTATTTCGCAGTCCTGATATATCTTAAATCATGTCTTCAAGCTCTTCAGTAAATTTTTGGTCAGGTACTTTACTATAAGCATGTGTAGATCTGTAATAATTTCTCATATAGAAACCAATTTGCAAAAAAAAAAAAAAAAATATTCAGTTGACACGTCAAGTAAGCACTAATGTAAAAAAAATATATGAAATATGATTCCTCATCTTCTGCAACATCAGGATCATATTTTGAAACAGTGTGTAGTTAAAGCAACATGTCTGACTGTACATTTTCCATGTTACCATTATTGAACCATGATTGTGTAGCGAATCCCAATCCTTACATAATTAATACATTTTTGTAATTGGAATAGAAAATATATTACACAGAAGTAATATGATGTCTAAATATAGCGTTTGTTTGTGTGCGATATACAGTGAACCCTCGATAACTCGGACTAAAAGGGGGGAGAAGCTGTCCGAGTTACGATTTGTCCGTGTTATCGAGGGGCGTCCAGGGAGGTGGGGTAATCAGTCATTAATCACAAGAAACGTGAAGAAACCAGTACGCTATCATTTCTACAAGCAAAAGAAGCGGCAATATATACTGATTTTTACGTATCAATTTACAAGAGGGGGTAATGAGGAAATTATCACTGTAACGGGAGAATTATAAAAGAAAGAATGTCAAACAACCTGGGTCGGCAGATTTTTTAAATTTATTTTTTATGCTACTTCTGGTTGATATTTTTTTTATCTGTGCAAGCTGGCACCAAGACACCCTTCGACCACATAAAAGTTCTCACCCCCCTTCTCTCGTCTGGCTGACGACAGTCTGTGCTTGTGTGTGTGTGTGTGTGAGATAAGCTAGGGTGGTAGAGCGCGAGCGGAAGTAGTGAAGGTCAACCGGTACAGTCTCAACAGCAATAAAAACACCGCACGTGACCATACGCAACACACGAGATGTTTACGTTAAAAATTGCTCTACATCAGCATGTCACAGTGTCTGCAGCCAGCTGCTAGTTTCCTACGAGAAATTGTTTTTTTTTTCCAGGGCCTCTTTGTTAGAATACGAGGCCAGGAGCAACGCAAATCTCAGTCTACCTTTCCTCCTTTTTTTTTGTTTATTTGAAGTCTACGGCCGTGGTTGAAGTGATAATGTGCGCTCATAGGACTCTCTTCATACTAGCTGCGTCCTCATAGATCAGTGACATCTTTACACACTCTTTACACTTAAAATAAATTTCACAGATACCATCAACGTTAACGGGAACTCAATATAAGCCCATTCGATTTTACCATTTAACTTTTTCAAAAGTGAGGCCCTCTAGAATGTGCGACCCGGGGCAAGAACCTCTTTCTGCCCCCTCCCCTTTTTTATAATTTATTAAGCCCTGTTGTTTTTTTTTCAATATCGCGCCTGTTTCTAGCGTAGTGGATTAGGCGCCAGTTTACGGTGCGAGAGGCCCTAGGTTCGAATCCTTGCTCGGGCATGGATGTTGTGTTGTTCTTTCGCCTCACTTCACCCTCATCCGCTTGTAAGACGTCATTAAAGGGCCGTAAAACCCTCTCACCACCTTGCCTACATTGCAATGCAAACCAATGGCTTTTAATTTTTTTTATTAATTACCGGAACAATTTGTTTTGCAATCTTGAATTTATCGCACATACCAGAACAAAAGAAATTTTCCTTTAGGTGACAATGTGACCTGTAGTTACCGTCCAATTCACCAGCATCATCTGTGGCATCATACTGAAATGTTTATTTACGACGCACGTGCGTGTGTGGCCCGCACGGCGAAGTGGGAGTAGAGATAAAGAAGGGAGGTCCGCCTGCTGAGTTGCATCTCTACTCGCGCGCCTCGCTAGCAACATTTAACCACACGGAACTTGCCACATATTTTACAGTGGGGTTATTAAAGGCTACGTAGCGATGAGCAACTGCTTTTAAAGCTTAATACTGTTTTTAAATAAAACGTGATGGATTTAAATGAGGCAGACACAATTTTCTTATGATTTTTGACCAAAAAATAATTTAATTAAAATTATTATTATTTTTTTAAAATTCTGTCCGAGTTATCTGAAGTCCGGGACATCGAGGTCCGAGTTATCGAGGGTTCACTGTATTTTGCAAAAATACTGTATTAACGAAAGATTTTTCATAAATTTAAGGTATTCCTAGTAACTATTATTGACGATGTCTGTATAGAAGTACAGTTGTTATTTTCTTGAAAATTGGTTTTGTGTCCTTAAAATCCTGGAAATGTTCTTGAATTTAAAAATCAGATTTGTGTGGCCACCATGTGTTCATTAGTGATAAACGTACACAGTGGTATGTACGTGCGCTGCATGCCGACCCACTGATGTGTTTGGCTGTAGACTGGTCTGATGCAATTTAAGTAGTTTAAATTTGTGTCACTGTTTTCAGGAATGTATCCCCTGACGTAAAGCGAGGACTATCTGTATTTAGACTGGTGCCTAAGATCTGCTATTACATACAATTCCGATTTTAAAAACTTGGATTTTACAAGATTTTCGAGAACCGTTACTGAGGGTTCCACATTTAAAGAACTCTGATTGTACGAAACACTGATTTAGCAACAAGATTTTTGTGAACCGTGGCATGTTAAATCGGGGTTCTATTATACATAGTTCATTTCCACATTTATCTTCTATTTCAGATAATACGTGTTGTCGCCTGTCTATCTGGATATTTACTGATTGTGAAATTGCTTCAGTTTACAGCACTGAAAGTCTCCAGAAGTGTCTTATGACAGAGTGCATGAGAGATCGGGTTATCCTTTTATAGTTAACTACATTAGAGCTATTCGTGACCCAGTGAGTGACTACCAAGTGAACCAAGGAAAAGCCCTAGTAATGATAGCACAGGGACTGTATCTTGCATAAAAACAGGAGAAAGTATAAGTCACTCACATTAGGTGGTTTGTCACAGGTTGGTGTACAGGAAGGTTTCATTAAAAGGAAGACCAATTTCAGTCGGTCTCACGGGATGTGTATAGTCAAAAAACAGGACAAGTCACAACACACTATACAGGTATACATCAGTTTGAACATAATACATGCCTAAGCTTGTAGTACTTGAATGATGTTCAAGATTTGGGTCTGCCCTAATTTGGTGCAGACATATGTTAAACGGTGAGATTATCACATGGACTGTGACATGGGGTACAAAGGCTTAAGTCAGGAGACATACATTCCATCTAGACAAGGTGCTTCTGGCCATTTTGACATGAGATACAAGACATACTCTTCACTAATTTGACAAGACACTTTGGGCCATTTCAACAGGAGATACAAGACATACATTACACTAACTTGACAGAGCACTTCAGGCCATGAAATACTGGAGAGAGAATTGAATTACTGGGATGAGAACTGAGACCTTGCTAGTGGCACTGATTACTTGGCTATTAACTCTTTGAACCTAAGGAGAGTTAGCAACTTCCAATTTCATACTGTTACAACTCAAGAACTATGGTGCTGCAGACCATTACAAATATTTAGCAAAGTGATTGCTGGTAGGTAGGCTTGTATGGTGATCATTTCTTTGTTTTTGAGAAACTTAATAACATTTACATAAATTCTAAAGTTCCTAAGAACTGGTTAAGTGTATCCATGTCTGTAAGTTAACTACAGTAACTAGTTTGAGCAGAGCAGCTGCGAAAGAGCCCCTTTTAATAATATTGGCGCTCTGGTAAAGAGATCAGTGCAAGACATTTGGCAGAGGTAAGGCTTCACCGGCTGGTGAATACAAGGAAAAGTACTGCAGATGGCAACTTGTGGACATGAACCATCTGTGATGGACTGGTTGTGTGTTGGGCCAGGGTATCGTGCAGACATCAACCTCGGCATGTAAGGAAGGTAGGTAGGTAATGTAGAGTAAACTGATGGCACCTCACGGTCGTCAACCACCAGCATGGAGTTAGGAGAGAACAGCACCTCGTGAACATCAACAGCCCGAGAGGGTGAGTGTAAGGATGACCCGTAGTTAGGAAGAGTCCCTGACGACTGCTGAACTAGGACTGGAAGCCTCCTGTATGCCTACCAGGGACCTTATTCTGTAACTTCTCCTCGGTAACATCAGTCATCCGTTACTGACTTTTGATAGCGTCAGCGATGTAGATAGTCACGCGTGACTGCCTTTAAATGGTATTCTGTTAACCATTTTTGTAAAGTTCTTTAACAGCTTTGATATAGGTTTGGCAACATTGTAGGTACCTTTCCGAAACCATTAAAATTGCACCGTAAATGTTATATTTCTGGCCAGTAGTAGTAACACGTGGCCACACTATTTAAATCTTGCTGTGCGGCAATGTGAAAGTGTTTTTAGGTTAACAGTTGGGTAATGAATCAACTTTGGGAAATGGAGGCAGAATCTACGAAGTTTCGTTCTAAGAGAACGACTGTTCGGAGTATGAAATAATGTTGAATTTCATGAGGGAAAATAAGACATTTTTCAGAGGTACATTTTGATTCCGAAATATTTATATTTTTTGTGTATAAACAATTGCCTAAATTGATCTTCGTCCATTTCTTTGAACGGATTTAGGGTATCACGTATTTTCCTCCTCATCAGTCGCATTTGCCTACGCTTTTCCTTATTTTTGAACACATCTAACAAATCTAACCTTCGCAATGCCGCCGCCATATTAACAATTTCATGCACACAATCCTGCTAACACCACTTCCCTAATTGCTATTACATAAAATCGCTCACTAATTGTCTGAACGTCAGCCACGGTGCCATGAATAGTTTCAGAATATGAATTAGTCTCATAACGATAGTCACGTGGTGACAGTCTCTACGTAAGGAACGTATGTGAACACAAAACAGTTACAGAATAAGCGCCCAGAAGGGCTGAATACAGTTAGGTGGGTGGTGCAAAATGGTTGCCAGGATGCTCGGGACTGTCTACTATTACAAATGTGCCAACCTTACACACAAAAATTACTCTCACGTCACAAAATAAAATAAATATTCCGACTTGAAGAATTAACGTGTGTGTTGCAGTTTATCATTATAGGTAATTAACATTCAAGAACATTTAATCTCATATGAAATACATTTCAAGAAAAAACAGGTACAATGCATGTTATGTGGGTTTCTCTCATGATTACTTGTGAGTGCTCTTTATAAAGTATGTGCACAAGATTGAAAATACCTGTTAGACACTCAGCTGTATTTCTAAATAAACTCTGATAAATGGTTAACAAAGTTATCGGAAACAATCATACATTGAAATGCATTGTATAAACGTAAGTAAAAATAAAGTCTTCTTACAAACTCAAACTAACATGTTATCCTAGGATAAAATAAACTGCAACACTGTAATGGGTGATGTGCAGGCAAATCGTAGTTTTCAGAGGTTTCTATTGTAAGTGTTAAAAATCGGGGTGTTGGTTGTTTAACATTACCAGAAATTGATTTTTTTTAAATCTGCTTTTGCCAAATTTTGCTTTTACTTAATTCTTGGTTGCTCAGCTTTGAAACATTAACTACTAATTTACTCACAGGGTTCTTCAGAAGTTATGAGCACTAGTCAGTTGTACAATAGAACGCTGATTTATCGAAATGTCTTGGGGCTTGCAATTAGTTACTCTAAATTGATGTCTAATTAAATCCAACTTGATATTTTTTTGATCCCCTCCCTCCTTCAAAAAAATTTTTAATGCTCAGACACGTTTTTGTGGTAATTAAAAAAATAAATAAAAGTTAACACACAACAATTTTATACCACAATTACTATTAATTGGTAACCCAAAGCTGTGAAAGAAAAAAAATTAGGCAGGAAAACATTAAAAACTTCCAGTGGAACGCACGTAGAGCTTGCACCTGGGGAAAATACTGTATTGGATAAAATGTGTAAAGCTTATTAAAATTTTAAATGTACAAATTTCTTGCTCTTTATTATGGACCATTTTTGTACTACTGCTAATATAAAACTGGAAAAAATTAATAAATAATGTGTTTCTTGTTGGAAGCAGCAGTTGGTAGAGCTATTGTAGCGTATTACCAGCATGCACAGCTCGTGAATTTTGACATAGGTAGGGCGGCATACGAGGAGGAACACTTATCCCCTAATAAAAGGAGGGTGATCTGAAGGTCCTTCTCTGGAAAAATTAGAAATTCAAGGTGCAAAATAATGCTGTTTTAGCAGTTCTCGTGTCTAAACATTTAAACTTTTGGTAGATTTATTAATATATTTTTAAAGAAACATTCGTTTAAGGGGCCTCCCTAAGTCCCTAGTAGTTGAAATTTAGTGACGTTTCAAGCAGTTACCACTATTCCATTTTCTCAAACAGTTTAAAACATTTCAAGGTATTAATTTTGTTAGACCAAAATTCACAAAAATAATTTCAACAAATTTAACATGCCTTTGGATTACTGTAATTTTTTTAGAACAAAATTCACAAAATCCACAAACATAATTTTAACAAATGTATCATACCTTTGGATTACTGTGTCGAGCACTTGGTGTAGCAAGTGGATGGACTAAAAACAAGGGTTGCTGCATGGAAAGTTACGCCAAGTCGAAAATCACACCAGAGAGTGGTGTCCAGACATCGGATTGACATCATAGCTCAGTTGTTTTTAAGGTTCACAAATCACAATGTATTTAACAAAACTGCACAGAAGTTTGTGTTTTTCTTACACTCTTACATTTTTAACTTTACTACATCTCACTGTATTTGAAAATGAAAATATTAAGTCAAAAACATGTTTCAACTAAATGGTCACTTAACTAATGTGTGGATACCCGTTACTTGTTCGTGAAGTTCATTCGTTGTTCTTTTCTTAGAACAAATTTCGCAATAACTTGTTATACAGTGCTCACTTTATCGTGAACGGCCTGTGTAGGGTAAGGGCCGTATGCAGGGAGGGAGGTTAGAGACTTCAAACAACAACTTTTATAAATATAAAGTAAGATATTTATACATTATTAAAATTTAAAGAAACAAAATAAATTAACTCGTAAGACCTTAAATATTAAAAGCCACCTAAATATCTCAATAAATTCAGTGAAATAATAGATTTATAATGGTAGATTACAATGGTAACTCCCCCTATTACGAAATACTCGCGTTAGGGAGGGTACATTTGTTAAGGCTTTCTGTCGCGTCTAGTGCAGAATCATAAATAAGATAAATTTAGAAAGTATCTGAAAAGACATCCAGTAAAAAAAACCTTTGTATTTGATAAGTTGTTATGGTGGTGGCTGGACAGAAAATCAAGTTTTGAAATTTTCGCCTATGAGTTATTTTACGGTACTTATCTGCCATATGGTTTGGTAAAGTATATGTGCTGTAAAGTATGTTCTTTGAAAATGAATAACAATGTCACTTCTATTTAACTTTGTATTTTTATGCTGATATTAATTAATATTTTGTATGAAGTAAGTTATAATTTGTGTGAAAGAATAGATTGCAAAAAATGTTTACTGTAAAGCCTAAGCGTGAAGGAGCAACATCTAAATCTTATCATTCTGCCTCAAGAAAACTATTGCAATTTGAGGCGATTTTATGACAGAATATTTGGCGAAATATGTTTAAAAATTTAATATACGTAGAAACATGCTACTTTACACCAGTTTTTAAAAATGTTTCAGGTGGGTTTTGAGTGAAAATGTAGTTACAATATTAGAATTTTTTTACTAACTAAATAAGTTGCTTACGCAACAAAATGTGAAAAGTTCGTAGGAAGCGCCACAGTGTGTACGATAGATCCTGAAATTTTGGTACAATTTACTGCAGTGATGTCACGAAATGAGCGAGTTGAGTGGCGAGTTGTGTCTGTCGCTAGTGCAGTGTAGCGTGGTGCACTGTCTTGTGAGCCAGCCTGGTTTGCTAGCAGCTCACAAGCGCGCTGTTTATTAGACACCCCCCCCCCCCCCCCCCCCCTTCTACATGAGTTTGCCAGACCGGGGCGCACACTGCACATGGGGCAGCAAGGTCTGACGGGCTGTTCACCGCACACCCCTGTCTAGTTCAGACTGCCCGAGGCAGGAAACGCATACACAAGTAGATCTTTAAAACTTTCTTGCATTCCTCAGACTTCGCGATCGGCTGACGGTTTTGACGAGTAGGTAGTTCAAAAGATACCATTACTAATCATCTACTGTAGCACTAGCTGTGAAAATGAAAATTATTTACTGTAATTCCCAAATAATCAGGGAGGGCTGCACCCCTGCCCAATAACACAAATTGCCACTGATTACCAGCTGCAACTGAAATTAGATTCTGCTTGTAGGATTAACTGTGCAGTTAACATCACCCCAATGACATTTTCTGTTCAAGTTATCAATAATGCCAGTTGAATATACTGTAAGTAAGTTTGTTTACATAACCACTGTACTGTATCAGTCCCTGGGTTTGCTTAGCATCTTGTGATGCCGGTGACGTTCCACAGGTTGTAGGAAATTTAGTTAGTGATTAAGTATATTTTGTTTCTGACTTAAACATAGCATAAGATGGTTGTGTTGTATGCAGGTGACAGATCCGACTGGAGGCTGCCCAACAGGTCTTAACTCTCAACAGTTGGAAGATTGTGATGCATTTCCTACTGACTCAATAATTTTGGCCAGGTTGGATTCAAGTACACATACAGCTACGCACCAGGTACAGTTTTTAAATAAATTGTGGTCTTATGAAATTTCCATCCCCTTATATACCGGTATTAAAGTATCTTGAGGGATGTTTAATACCTGTTAGAAAAATATGACAAAAGAAATATACATATGAAAGAAGAATTCAGATAAAAACATATATATGTATATTTGAAAATGTTGTATTATCACATTTGAAATGATTGTTTAGATAATGCACATACATGGTTTAAAACATGGTAGTTTTTGCCATGAGAAGTCCTGACTGGAGAAGGTGTCTGTTGTGCAGTTTTGAATATCATATTGTGAAGCGACCAGCCTGCGCTTGGGGTATACTTTTTCAATAAGTCAGTTGTATTTCTAGAGTTTTTGCTCAGTCTCTGTTAATGTTTATTTGTTTGCATAATTAATGCTAACCAGTGTTACTGACACTTCAGAACCAAAAGCTGGTCAGCCTAGTATCAGTTAGGTGTAGGGCAGGGATGATGCATTTATAAATGTCAAAAGCCCCCGTGTGTTGCCCGGCCACCCTACTTTAAGATATTGCCTGTAAATGATTAAAATCCTAGTGTTTCTACAATTTTGTAAGTCTATAGTAATTGTTTCAATATGAGGGTTCCATGTTTGTTGTTCTAAGCCTAATAATTTTCTAAGTAAGTCATTTAGTTAAATAATGTAAAGGTTATAATTTTGCTGAACAAGAAATCACATAGAAAACCCACTCTAAATGTAAAACCGCTATTGGGGCTGGCGAAACAGTACAGTAACAGAAAACCGCGTCTGGATGCAATTCCTAGTGATAAGTTTTCTCATTGGAGTATTTTGATGTTAAATAATGTGTTCTCGAGTTTTGAAAGAGTTAAAATCGTTCTGAGTCCTCAATGTTCTGATGATACGTGAATTTAGAGTAAATATGTCTTTTGTTGACTTTTCTGAAACTGCATGAAATTTCAAGCAACTATGGACTCTTGGACATTTTACGAGAAATTGATTTTTTAAAAGTTATTGCAGTTGGCAAGTTTTGGTATTTATTTTGAAAATATGTAGATGAGTTCAGCCAGCCCGGCCATGGTGCCGCGGGTGCGACAACGATAGGGGTTCTCAGAGGGTACTGCATGGTGTACGGCCGGCAATGTCCGATGCCAAGATTTTATTTAAAATAAATTTTATTGTAATAATTATTTACTAAAATATTGAAATACGTCTTTAAAGTCAGCAGAATTTTGCCGATTTTTCGGTGGTTGTAGTTTGAATAATTTGTATCAAGACCGATTATTTAATCTTGCTAGAAGGTTATAGAACATTTTAACCGGAAGGTAGACCGCCATGATATCGGAGGACGCCATTGTGGTCGCCGTTGCTGGTCACTTTGTTCTTGACTGTCGAGGAGGCCGGACGTGTGCCGTGTTGTGTGAGGTTAGCACGTGGTAAGCTGAAGGGCGCAATTGGAAGACATGGGGCCATGATGGAAGGTGGTGGAAAGACTTGTTAGAACTCTTCATTACTAACCAACTTTGATTGTTTGACTATTTGATGTGAATTTACAGCTGTATCAACCGCGTGGCCGACCCACCACTATCGGTTCATGATTTAAGTTCAGCACGTGCTATTTTTCTCTTTTTGAGTTGGGTTTCATTTTAGTTCAGTTCAGTTTTCTTTCAGTTTAATTTTATCTTGTACAAGAAGTTTTACGTGCCGATGTAAGCGCGGTTGTGTGAGTTTTTGGTACAAAAACAAAGTAATAAATATGGGCTGTTGATATAACCATGTTTTTTAAATGCTGTTATGCATGCGTCCATCCTTCGATACCACGAACTCTGAGTTCAGAGTAACTCGCCGCTGAGACCAGAGCATATATGAGGACTGATCAAATTACTATTTTTCTTTATGAAACATTGTAAGCAAATAAGTGGGGCTAGTATCGTCACTTCTGTCGGCGCTGGAAGAAGAAAAGGCCTCGCGTGTGCCACCACAATATATACTACTGTAATAATATACATGATACACTGCACCAGTTTCCGTTTTAGTAATATTTAAGGAAACTGTAAGCATAATACGCTGTTGAAGTTGACGTCACTTCTGCTTTCGTTGCTTAGCTACTTCAACTCTGGCAATATACAATAATGTTTACTGTATGCTCTCCAATGGATTGTAAAATATTTTTTTGAAATTCTGTGATGTATAAACAGTATTTACTTAAAACATAAAATGAATATATTTTCAGCATACCAGTGAAACTAGGTGACTTATGACAGGAATAAAATATAGTTTCATTTTCCTAAAACAAAGCCAAAGTTTTGTGTATTTTGTTGTGTCGTGGCTGTGTCACTTGTGCCACTTTTGACCAGTATCTAGTCACAGCTCCTGATGCTCGCTCAGCAGATGGGACGTGATGATAACACTACTTCCTTTGTTTTGCAATGTGAAAATTATCTCCTTAGATAATGATTCTACTCTGTGCATGAGTTTTTTACACACTTCACTAATGTGCATGGAAAGTGATTTTATACTCAGTTTCAATTTGTTGACTGAAACTTAACAATTACAAACGTTAATATGTTGATCATTGTAAAGCTGCATTGCAATTTCTGTCTTGGTGATCTTGTTTTTATCTACAGTAGAGTCTCGTTATAGCGAAATGTCATGGTTCTGGGTTCGAACTTCGCTATAGCCGTGTCTTCGCTATAACCGAATTTGGCCGATTCTGACCCCTAAACCCAAAAAATTGGATTAAAACTGTCTTTAATCTTATTTAATTACAAAGTGGTACATTATTTTAAGGAAATATAGGTTTATTGTAACAGGTAAGT
>PNEQ01001297.1:36556-52581 GCA_003012365.1 Medauroidea extradentata
AGGAGTGGAGGTAATCTGTACATCCGGCTGTCAAGATGACAAATACCTACTCACTTTACATAGTCACGTACATCGCCGCAAGCCTGCTTCACACGGTCACGAATCTCGCCGCAAGCCTGCTTCACACGACTCACCATACATGTTTCTACTCATAAAATTCACATTTTTCGTGGAATTGTTTTGCGATTTTTTGACGGTTGAAACAAAATCCAATAATAATAGCGAAGTTACACAAACTAAAACGTTACCTAATTGAAATTAAAAAAAAATCAAAGCATGGGTTAAAACCAAGAGCTGTTCAGAAAATAGAGTACGGATCAAAATTGTAATATCACAACAAAAGACTAGCGTATCCAAGGGCACAAGAAATCACAGTGGCAAAAAAAAAGTTAAAGTCACATGAAGAAAAAGCGGTGCGCGAACGGCCTTATTGGAGTGGTAGGCTGGGGGATGGGAAGAGGCTGGTTGGGTGCCAGTCAACTGGAGTTGACTGGCCATTGTGTCATGTGGGAGGAAGGGGCAGCAACTTATATTTTTAGAAAAAACATGCAGTGTGCAGCAGTGTACTTAGTTTTTGAGAAAAGAACTGAAGAAATGCAACCATTTGCAGCCATAATAAATGCAACACTTTTTGTCTGCTATTTTCTTTGATTTTAAAAATATTTTTTTTTAGATTTTAGAAGCAAATTATTCCAATTTTACACGGTTCCTACAAAAACGGTAGTTACTTTGAGAGGGTCGTAAAATCAAGAGTTTACTGTATTTACGATTTGCGTGTGGCAAATTATATCTTATGGAATAAGGTTGGTGTAGGCGTACTTCCAATATTTTACTTTAGTGATACAATGAGCACAATAACACAACCATAAAGTTAGGTTAGGCCTACTATGTACCTTACAAGGAATGGTTGTATTTGTGCTGCTTGGTTAAGTATCAGCGAGCTATGACTATGTATATTATACCTTATATTTGGCCTACCTCTTGTTTGATTACCAAATGGCAGTAAAAATATCTTTTTTTTTTCCTGTGTAATGCTAAATGTCCTATATAGGTGTAAACTGTAACCCCCACTTTGTTATATACTGTCATGTGCTGCAGCTTGTAATATGAAGGAACATTACATTTTAAGTCATGTAATTTAATATTTATAAGTTAAGCTCTTTTGGGTTTTGCTGACATGTCCATGCTGAAAACAAGTACGGTACCTAAATACTTAGGCCTAAAGTAAAATTTTACTATTGGGCCGGTTAAATTTGGTGTCTGAAACATAACTTTGTTTCGACAAGCTCACCCAAAATAATACTACAGCTGCTCAGTGGTTTGTTAGATTTACTTAAAATAAATAGGTCTAACAAATCAATGTGTTAAAAAAACTTATGCCTACCCAATTTGAAACATGTGTACATTTACAATAATTTACTCCTAAAATATGAATTTATTGCTGCTAAAAACATTCCAATTTAGCTTAATTGTCAGTGTCAGTAAAGGAGCACCTATTATTACTACATAAGCAATTTAATATTTTAGTCGTATGCTACCACTGTACCTTGTGTCGTCTGTTTTAGGTTACAGTAGTTTAGCGTTTGTAACTTGTGTGTTAGGTGTGCAGTTTTTTTTCTTTAGAAAAATGCTGGTTGCATTAAAATAGTAATTTTAATAATGTTTTAATATGACTGATGTACTTCACAGGAAAAAATTCCTTTTTACTGTACGTAATAGCCTGTAATGACTCGTGTTAAAATGGTACATTTGATATGTTTGTAAGCACAGACTCAGCATTATATCAGACGCTGTTTAGAGAAAATACATATATTAAATAGACAAAGTGTGTCAGTTTTTATACAAACAACCTGAATTTGTAAATCGTAGACATATATCTGCCATAATGCAATGGCAGTATATGTGAATGTTTCATGCCTGTCAATAAAACAGAAAATTCAGCTAGTTAAATGTGACGAAAAAAATTAAAACCTAATTGGGTTGGTGTTCAAAGATATTTAACTCTTATTTGGTTTTATTTGTTTGGATTTCAAGAATCAAATCACACAACCTAACCAATCCGACATTTTCTTGTGTATTTTTCCATAGTAACACATAGCAACCAGTTGTTTATCACCAGTATGGTGGTGCAAACAGATAATAGTTGTGACAACTTCAACAGTGTTTTATGTCATGTCAAGCAGTTTGACTTCCTGTGACATGTGGTGCAGCAATTTGGATTATTCCTATTTTGACAAATCTACTTAATGTGCATTAACATTAGTACCAATGTCGGTCACAGCTTCCAGCCTCTGGCCGCGTCTGTAGGTGACACAAGCCTCTCCATCTACTTCTATTTCCTTTCTCGCACTGGAAGTTATTGAGTTACAGAAGACAAATTGCTTGTGGACAGGACTGCAAAACTGTGAGGTAGACCAATAAGATGGGTTGTGTAATAGTGTATTTGCAAACAAAGAGACAAGTCATCTTTGATGTGTACAGCATAATAAAAAAATCTGTTATCCTGTCCCAGTATCATACCACGTACTAAATTGATTTCAGTATTCATTAAGATAATGCTTTCAGGGTAATTAAGATTCTGAGCTTTGTTCAGCTGATTTTTGAAGGCCCTGGACACTTTCTCTAGTGAAGTAGAATAAACAGTGATTACATGTATCATACTTACTTACCCACTTATCGTTGGCCAGTGGATTAGAGTTGGGTAAATATGTCTCTAGAGTGTTGTTCATATTATTTTACTTACTCAGTTGAAAGATCCATGCAAATTTATACTTTCATAAAAGTCAAACCAATTTTTTTCTAAGTTGAAGCATAGCTACAGAAGTGTATTTATGAATTATAGAAATCTGTATAAAAGTTATATTTATTTTAGCATAGTACAATAGTTCATAAACTTATACTTGTTCCTTTTAAATAACTTTGTTTAATAGGGAGTTATTTTCAGTGTTTATTTTTACCATCTGAAATTTCAGATAAATTTAGGAGGCCACCAGTGGTTGTTCAGCTCACAGTTGAGGCCTGGATCAGTACCTGCAATCTGTTTGCGCCATGATGTAGATGGCTGTGTATGGCAACCTGAAGCACCACGAGAGGATGATACAGACTGGCCCTGCACTCATGTAGGGACCTTTCTAGCGTTTGGCTATGTCCTAGCTTCAAAGCAACAGAAGAAATTCACTGTGTGTGCACCTGGTAAGTTTCGACAGGAGGTAGTACACAACTTCAGTGAGTAAGAAAACAACAGGCTGTATACAGGTGATTCACGATAAACTGAGCAACCTAATATAATTTCACATATTTTCTGCTTTATGTACGACAGTCTTGAATTCGTATCAAATTAAATTTATTTATATACATATATTTTATAACGTTTTATAGCTTATAATTTAGGTTTTGACCAATTGCATAATATGTTAGCAGAAAGTGATACATCTATTTTATTTCAATCTTTTTGATCTAGTGCATGTTGTTTTGTACTACAGTTAAAATTTTACCTAAAGATTGTGTCAAATACTTTGTCTATAAAAATCTTGAGTTTTGCACATAGAAGGCAAGTAGAGATATGAGCAGTTCTGCACAGCTAATAATAATAATGATGATAATAATAATGATAATAATGTATAATCCTGTTATAACAAGGTGTTACAGTTCTGGGTTCTAGCAGAGGTCTTGCTGTTACCATATTGGGCCCATTTTGTTGTTTTTAAATTAAAAAATAAATAAATAAAATAAATAAACAAATAAAATAAAAAATACAAATAAAGCCCAAAAATTGCATTAAAATTGTGTTGAAACCTATTTAACAGGAAATAATGTGTTTTAATTAAAATAATGATGTAGTTGATTTAAGCAGGTTGGGATGTGCTCTTTACGATGTTACCAAAAAAGTACATTGATCATGTCAAAAAGAACTGAAAATACGTCTGCGCAAATCTGCTGCAGCAGCATTGTCTCACAATCGCTCGCCACAGCTTCTCGCGGCACAGCTGCAGCATTGCACGATAACGTTAAACCAAATTATAACAGCTGGTCACTTAACTGATATTTTTGAATGTGACTTGTGTGCAGCTCACAAAAAGTTTGGTGTCTTTTATTTAAGTGCTCGTTTCTGCACCAACACAGCATTTTCAAACAGCATTGTGTAAAATGAAAAATTTTATTCACAGAAGGGCGTATGTACAAACACTGTGTTTCGTAAACAGGAATGCTCATAGTTATGATGCCCGGTGTTTGTGCGAATGTGTGAATAAAAGAAAACTTAGTTGTAGCCTGAAGGCTGCGCGTGCGGCAAGACAGCAGTGTGTGAGTGCGAGCATGGCAGACATGCAGGCATCCCATGCATGACGTCACCTCGTCTGCATTCAGACAACCCCCTCCCCCCTTGTCCAGCTACCCTTTGCTTTGTCTAGCAGCGAGATTATCTCACTCTACCTCATCCACAGCCATCACCTTGCTCAAGGACAAGCGTACAGTTACATTCTACGCCTTGAACTTAAGGTCGTGTAGCCACTGATCAAAGCACTGGCTGTTCACCTCGGTATAGTAATAAAGTTATTGCTCCCGCCTATGCACAATGTACCTACTACTAATGCGAAAATCGGGTGACTGTAAACTACCAAAGTAATGTGCTCTTTTATTAATTAGTGCATTATTATTTTACAAGAAAGTTCTTTTCATTCGGCCAAACTAGCGGAGTAAAGGCAAGATGAAAAATGCTATCTGCACTTTCCATCCATCACCCGAGCTTGTCAGGAAGAGAACTACTACTACTATAATTAAGTGGTGTAGTTTGAACTCTTCAGGGGTACTGTTTAGTTTGATAAGAGAAATGTTGAAGCAGATGCACATTTATCATCTTTTATTGTAACAAGACGCAGGAGCCCTCAACTGAAAGTCAAATCGTCTGTGTCAGAAAAATCTGTTTTTTTTTTCTTTTACAAGATATAGTCCAGGAAAGATATGAGAAAAAGGGGTTGATTTATGGACAAATTGCAAGAAAAGGTTTTCTTACATTAAAATTTGTACAATAACGAATCCAAAATCCACCTTCCTGTTTTTGTCCCGGGAAAATGTGGAAAAAATTAATAAGTAAAAAACAGTGCATCTCACGACAAAACTTGCAGAGACAAAAATTAAAGGGCACAAAATTTACCATTCCAAAATTCATTAAAATCCTCTTGAAACTTCTTCTTTTGCTGGAATTCGTCCCGGAAAAAATATTAAATAATTAAATAAATCGAAAACGATGCACTTTACAGCAAAAGATTTCAGATCCATAGGTAAAGTGCCTAGCTTTTCTGGTAATATATTCTAATATTCGCATAAAATCAGCATTTGTTTTTTATGAATTTGTTCAAAAAAGGCCGTATTACAATAAAACCAAAACAGCATATTGTATGCAAAAAACTATGGAGAACAACATTTAAGAGGAACCTACAAAATTTCTCATGTTGCATTAAAAATTTACTTCTTTTCACTTAAAAGTAATGAACCTTTCATTATACTGGATTTGTCAAAGGGAACAACATTTTTAAACTGCATTAAGCCGAAAACAATGCATCACATGTTAAAATATGTCAGACCATAACTAAATAGCAGAAAGTTTTACCAAATAAAAATAAAATTCACCAAAATCCATTAAAATATAGAATTTTTAATTTTCAGGACTATTGCTTCCACTGTTGTGGAATTTAACCAAAATATCACACTTTCGTGGAGACTAACAACATTCTTAGATCCACGCTTTTTAGAAAACTACACTGAACCACGAAAATGCTCAAAAATTCTTGTCATAAATTTGTCTGAGTGAGCTTCTAAGTCGTCGTGTAAATGTCTTCTCATCATGTCCTGTAATTCTTCAATTGCTTTTGTCTGTTCTTCATCCATTTCAAATTCCTCCATAGCTTTAAGGAAGGCCAGATTACTTTCTTCATCTCGTGGGCTGCCTCTATTTTCAGTCAGTTGTTGTATAGCACAGGTGCTATAAACTCCTTGAAAAACTGTAGGCATTTCTCGGAAAGTATGGAAGTTAACATTGCACTTGTAATGATATATAGCATCAGCTGTAAAAAGATAGTGAACATACTCTAAACGTCCAAGTACTGTACAGCGTACATTCCTAGCTCAGTTGTCATATTTTCTTTTCTTGCATACACTTTTCACAGCTTTGTCAAACTTTTTCAGCGTCAGTTTTCACCACATGTACTGTTACAGGATCATCAATTTGTGCTATCTGTCCACAATAAAAACAGTTCTCGTAAAAACAGAATTTTGTAACCGAGGAACATATTTTTTTAAGGAGAAATCACAACAGGCTCTCCATCGGATTGTGCACATACGGTAATTTTCTCTTCAACTGAGCTATGTGACTCTCATATGTGAACTTTTTCCGGCAATCTGAATGTACATGCTGTCCTTCAGATATATTAAGCTGGACCCCTTTATCGCATGATGCAGAATTTGTCCTTATTAAACCCTTTCTTGTTACTTTAACAGTTTGTTTGGATTTAATATGGTCATTACAAAATATACATGTATCACTGTTCAATTCAGCCACCTATGTTTTTTTGTTAACGATCCATTCATCAAATTGTTGATTCAGCCCTTAACAATCTTGTGGCATGTTCGAACAGTTTTACATATACTAATTATTACCATGTTGTCTACATGATAAATGTACTGTCTCTAGTATCGTTAACGAAAATGAAAAACACAACGTACTTACAGCATATATCAAGCTCGTTACAATCCGTTATAAATTAAGTGTCTAATGGTACACTAGGCAAGAGTGCAGCACACCAACACAAAAAACCTACTAATACTGCAGCTGTGCTCAGTCACATTTCTTGGATCTATCTACAGTAGAATCCCGTCATAGCGAACACAGACATAGCGGAAACACGGTTATAGCGAAGTCTTTTTGAGGTACCGTCAAAAAATCGCAAAAAAATTCCATGAAAATGTGAATTTTAAGAGTAGAAACATGTATGGTGAGTCGTGTGAAGCAGGCTTGCAGCGAGATTCGTGACCGTGTGAAGCAGGCTTGTGGCGATGTATGTGACCTTGTGAAGTGAGTAGGTATTTGTTATCTTGACAGCGGATGTATAGATTACCTCCACCTCTCGCGCCCCAACCCTCTCCCCTCCCCCTTATCAGATGCCAGCCCGCTGCCGCTGGCACTGTCACGTAGTGATGGGAAATGTAGTTCGTTTGGCAGACCTAGGTCGTTCAGAACTATTCATACAAGTGAACTGTTCTTTGGATGCAGTTCATTTGAACTATATAGTTCACCATCTGAAAAAGTTCGAGTCGAGATACGGATTTGAACATATGTTGTCATAAATCATACATGCAACGTTCAGACGTGTATTTAATGGTTTTTAATGCTTTTGTCATAATTGTTATACTGCATTTGTTTCTAACTATAACCTTTCTTATATCTATTCTGTTCTAACACAACTTCAAAATATAGGTGGTGGCGTGTCATTTATCTAAAAAATATATTTAAGTTACTATTTGTTTTATATATATTAAAAACATCAAAGAAAAAATTGGAAGTTTGATATGTTCAGTTGACAAGTCGCGGAAGTGTGGAACACAAAACAAACGAAGCGAACTGCTTCGTTCCGCGAACTATATAGTTCGACAACAGACGCGAACTGTGCTTCGTTCCTCGAACTAGATAGTTCGACGACAGACGCAAACTGTGCTTCCTTCCTCGAACTAGATAGTTCGATGAAAGACGCGAACTGCTTCGTTCCTCGAACTATATAGTTCGACCGGTCTATAGATTTTAGTACCTAGGAAGTTCGCCGTCACGATACATGTATTGTCCTCGCGTTTTCCCCATCAATCGTTTCAATTAAAACGATGCGCCATCATTAATTGCCTATATTATGTTCTAAAAAATTACTTATATTTCTAGACTCTTTGTAGTTCATATAATCAATATAATCCCTAAAACCATGCATATGTATATGCGGTTATAATAAATTGAGAACTTATGAAGACCATCTTCTCTACGATTATATTTAAAAAATATTATATTCTGTGACTTCAGAAGTTAATTGTTTAATATAGTGTAGTCTACGAACTCTGATTGTTAATAAAATGCATTTGTTTAAGTTTAAAAGTGACAAGAAACTATATATAATCTCTAAAACAAAAAAAGTAACTATAGGGTTTCAAAAGTGCTCATTTTATCCCTGAACACGTATATGTGCGTCGTACATACATTGAGTGTGGCAAAACAACTGTGTATAACATAATTAACTTTTACTAAATAACAAACCCTGTTATGCACGGCAGCATAATATCGTTACAACAAGACTCAGAAAATAACTGGCCCAGTGCCGGTAACGAAATATAGGTGGGCAGCAAGTCTTTTTCTTTAAACATATTTTATTTTATACTATTATTCTAATCTTAGCAAGCACTCACCGAAAAAAAAGAAATAGGTTGTCAGCTTCCAAAACTTCTGAACTTGTATTTCTTCACAGCAACATGAAATATACATGAAAGTTGTTTCAAAACATACCTTTTAGTGCAATATATTTAAAAATATTTATTAACGTGTGATTTTTTTTTGAAGAAGTTATATTAAGTTAATGTGCCTATTTTCACGTGTACACGAAAACTTGTGTAGTACATTGCCACCAATAAGAACAGAAGCAGTGATTTTCTCTCTTATTTGGTAAGTTATGTATGTTTTTGGGTAAATATCAAGAGTAACTACTCATGCGAAAATTAACAAAAAAACTGCAGAAATGTACTAATTACGATTAATTACGTTGAATAATAACAGTAATTAGTAGTCGCGATTAATAATTATGCTTACATTCTACCAATCCGATAGTGGGGAGGGCTATGAAGATCAGGGAAATTGTGGGGTAAAAATACGTACAAAGTACGTTAATTACGATAGTAATTACCGCAATTAAGATTGATTTTACGTAAATATCACCATAAAAAAAAGTTATTACTACTGGAAAAGTCGACGTTCTAATTACTCGATAGTGGGGAGGGCTATGAATGACAGGGAAATTGAGGGGTAAAAATACGTAAAAAGGCCGTTATTTATGACAGTAATTACCGAAATTACGATTGATTTTACGTAAATATCACAAGAAAAAACAGGTATTACTACCGGAATAGCCGACGTTCAATTTACGCGATAGTGGGGAGGGCTATGAAAGTCAGGGAATTTGTGGGGTAAAAATTACGTAAATTAGTCACACAAAACCGTTGCAATTAACTACAGAAATAGCCAAAAAAGCTTACTACATAAAAAATTGGTACTTACTCAGCTCGGTGGTGGATACAAATCTTTCGCGGCGAGCAGGAAATGATGTATACGTTCCCTTTCGTCGCGGTACCTGCGTCGAAACATAAATTCGGCCAGGTACCCGACGAAATGTGCACTACGACGACCGTACCGGGGAACATTGTGCCTAACATCCCTCCAAACACGTTCTATGCGTTGGGTGTTCGCTCCTGTTTCGGGATCAACGAAATTCAACGAGTGGTTCACTGAAAGGTGAATAAACCCTTGCTCTGAAAGACAATTATAC
Source organism: Medauroidea extradentata (assembly GCA_003012365.1). Classification (NCBI taxonomy): domain Eukaryota; kingdom Metazoa; phylum Arthropoda; class Insecta; order Phasmatodea; family Phasmatidae; genus Medauroidea; species Medauroidea extradentata. The sequence continues at coordinate 46,126 of PNEQ01001297.1, forward strand.
GATCGCCAACAATCACTTATAATTGTCGTTCCAGGCAGTATGAATTCCTTGATCACGCACAGCAGCGTTTCCATAGTACGATTTTCCACGGGAACGAGAAAAATCCTATCAGTCTTTCTCTCGATACCGCCAAAAACCCACTGACCCTGAACGATTCGCCCTCTATTATATTTTCTCTTACCGAACTTGGCCTCGTCTATCTCTACTGTCACGCCCACCCCACCCAATTTAACCCCTGTCTGATTTACGCACCATTCAACCATCACCTCTCGTCCAAAGGAGCACCAATCTACGACGGTAGGTAACGAAACATGACACATTCTGCAAATAAACCTTGTGCGAGGAAAAGGCAAAACTAAAAAGCAATACGTAATCTTACAAATAGTTACAATAGACAAGTTACTTTTTCCAAACCACGTGCCGTGCCGAAATGATTTAAAAAAATTACATCGCACCATTCTGAATTTATTACCTTTACCGACACGTGTCCTAACTGACCGTTGACAACGAAAACTATCGCTGTCCTCGGCCAATTCTATAACCGTCGTACATTGTGGACACCTTACCTCACATGACAAAACACCGTGATCTAACAGAAATTCAAAAAGCAATGGCCAATTATCCGCGATAGCTCCAAATTCGAAAACGTCCAGAGAACACCCGCTACATAGACCACTAGCATGCCCCGATGCACTCGTACTTGCAACCTCCATTTGTACTCACAGTGAACACACGGTAAAATTCCGCCGCAATACACCCGAACGTATACACACCTCCTGTCGCCGCGAAAACACGTCTACTCTTGCCGCCAGTCAACGTGCTACTGAAATCCAACGGCGAAGAACAGTAGCGTAACGAATAACGTTAGTTTCAACACTACCCAGCAGGAGTGCTAGCATCACGTCAACATACAACATGGCGATGTCGTGCAACACGTCTCTGGGACTTAGATTTTGGCCGAAAAACGGGAAATTTCAAAGTAAGTAAACTACAATTTTCTTTACGTGCGACTCATTTTCATCACTTTAGAAACATTTTTTATTAAGAAACTTCACCTGTAAGACCAATAGTTTATTCCCTACGCGATGAGTAGCTACTCTTGATATTTACCTTTAATGCTTTTAATGCTAATTTAGCTATGGTTATTATTATTGTTACTTGCCCTTATATTGCAGTGAAAAATGAAAATATTCTTGCCCTATAACAAATAGGGCTACGTTATTTTCAAACGACAGGTCACTGGACAGAAAGGCACGAAACGAAAATAACATCGAACTGTCTCTGTCCTCGAACGATATAGTTCGAGTACCGATGCAGTTCGCGATACCAAAGACGCGATACATTTTCTTGTTCTCATCTTTCAGTCACCCTCTCCTCCACTGATCCAGCGTAAGGGGGTATGGCTGAAGAAAATAAGAGACGAGTACCGGCTCGAACCAGGGGCGGAGAGGGGAGACTATGCGCGGATGTGCGCGCTATACAGCATAGGCGCACAGCTGCAGTAAACGGAGGGGATTGAATAAGCGAAGGCGTAGGCTGTCTTCCAGCCAGTCGCAAGAACAGTTCTTTTCCACCTGAACTACATAGTTCTGTAGTTCACTTCTTGGAGCAGTTCGAAATGAACTGGTAGTTCACGAACTAACCATCACTACTGTCACGGGAGTCATGCTTCTGCCTGGACATCTCGCTTCCCTCCCCAAAGTGCGCGTTGTTCTGAAAATAGAATCGTGCTTTTTATTTCCCCCACCCCTTTTCAACCCAGGTCCACTGGCTACGTTTTTGTAGTTAATCATTGTGCTTTCAACCGTGTGTAGTTTCGTATAGAGCTTGCTTTTCTGATTTAATTTACTGATTACGATTTTGGATTTTGATATACATACAGGCGAGCCCCGCAACTACGACAGTGCAACTACGACAGTATTTCCAATCCCAGCCAATTTTTTTTGTAAATAATTAAGAGCTTCCGCTCAACTCAGATGACGACACTGCTATTTGGAACAAGAAATGCGTGTTCTGACTAAATAACGACGGACATGTGCTGTTTCTTCACTACGAATAATTGCCGCCGGCTGTGCTATACCTGTCACACACACGTGCACGCACACACATGCACACACACGTGCATGCACACACACACCCCATGCGTACAGAAGAATTGCATCTGGAAGATAGTGCTGTCTCTTTCCCTCTCACACGCACCCACACAACTACTCGTGCTTATCTCTGCTTAGCTTGCTACAGCTCATATTTGACTCAGTAGACATTCAACTTTTTGAGATAAGCAACGAGGACGGCGGATGAGAGGACGCATTGGCGTTACCGTCTCCTGTGTCATTGTCAGTGCATTTGCTGTTCTCATTCACCTTCATGCTCACACAGTTGGCCGTACGTGTTTTTATCTTTTAGTTTAGTGGCAATTTCAACATTTACTGTACACTAATTATAAATTATAATTTAACATGCTAAACATCCCATAAACTTGAGCAAGAAGCAATAAATCCTTGCGGGCTGGCCGTTGCATTGATAAAGTACAGTATCTTACACATTGATAAAGTACAGTATCTTACACACAGTCAGTAAGAGCATGGGAACAAGAGTAAGTCACTGTTTTTTTTTTGTCTTGGAACGAGTCTGTTTGGACAGCTGAAGGAGAAGAAAGAAAAATAAAAATTAAAAAAAAAAAAAAATCACAGGTGGTGGGCCGTGCGTGAAAACGAACATGTCTGGCTTTAGCACTGCTTTTCAACAAACTGTCTGTCTAGATCTGGTAGCACTCACATAGGTCAAACATGTTTTTCTGTTGGCCCGTTTGGACTAAACGAATAGTTGCACCCATACTTGTTGGGTATCATTGTAACCAGCGCATACTTACCTGTTAAAATAAACCTATATTTCCTTAAAATAACGCACTACTTTGTAATTAAATAAGGTTAAAGACAATTTTAATGCAATTTTTGGGTTTAGGGGTCAGAATCGGCAGAATTCGGCTGTTCATTTTGTTTATGATGGCACCCTGCTTCGTTCCTGCACAAGGAAATAACATGTGTCTGTGAAAATAAGTCAGGAAAATGCCATTAAACTGAAAACTAATATACAGGTGAAACCCTACTGACACACACACATCCACATTATTATCGTTATTTTTAAAGTTTTTCTATTTCACACTTAAAAGGGTCATAACAGCAAGACATAAATCCACACAGTAGAAGGGAATGCGGATGAAATTAGTCGTATATAAAGTAGGCCTAAACATACTGGTATTTCCTGCAGTGGACTTAAAAAAACAATGAAAGCCATGAATAGGGTTTTTTCTGTATCAAATACCATAACATGTATAAGAATATTTTGCTGGATTGTGAATTTTATTTTTACTAGGAAAAACTTTCTGCTCTTTAGTTATGGTCCGACATATTTTGACGTGCGATGCTGTTTTCTGCTGATTGTGTTTAAAAATGACAAATCCAATATAACGAAAAGTTAATTACTTTAAAGCGGAAAGAAGTAGATTTTTAGTGAAATACAAAACTCTTTTTAAATTTTGTTCTCCATAGTTTTTAGCATAAAATGTGCGGTTTCGGTTTTATTGTAATATGGCCTTTTCGGGACAAATTCTGAAAAAACAAACGCTGATTTTATGCGAATATTGGCATACATTACTTGAAAAGCTAGGCACTCTATTAATCTGAAATATTTTGCTGTAACGTGCACCGTTTTCGATTTATTTCATTATGTAATATTTTTCCGGGGACGAATCCTGGAAAAAGAAGTTGTTATAAACATGAGATGCATAGTTTTCTATTTATCAATTTTTCCCCCATTAAAAAAAAAATTAAAAACCAGACGGTGGATTTTGGATATGTTATTCTACAAGTTTTTCTGCTAATTTTGATGTAAAAAAACTTTTTCTTGCAGTTTGTCCATGTTTTTTTTTTGTATCTTTCCTGGACTCATAGTCTGCTGTTCTCAAACTTACAACAAGTCCATATTTAATGCCAGTAATTACTGTCACCAGTGATGAGTTGTCCATGACACTGCATCTAACCTCCACAAAGTAAGAGAGCTTGCCTCCTCTGTGTTAACAACTTACGTTGAGTGCTGAGTGGTAGCACGGGTGGTGGAAGCGTTTGCCGGCTTGCAGATCACCTCGTAGTCTGTAGCGAGATCAAGTCGTTTTTCTTTTTTGCTGCAATCTTTTAAAAATCACGTCAAAAGCTGTATCCAAATTGCAGTGTAGGTAGAGGTGCCAAACATTTATCAAAGCTTTCAGTAGTAAATTTGTAAAAAAATCCATAGTTTTCAGTTGTTTTCCCTAGTAAAAGTGTTATCTTACTCTGCATTTGTTGTTGGATGTACAGATCCCTCCAAATTTATAGCTTAGAAAATTATTGACTTTTTTTACCGTAAATATGACAGCAGCATCTTTGCCATTGTCACTGTCACACTTACACTATTCACAAAACACGTATTGAGATACATTTGAAGCACCTAAACATGTCCACAACTAAAAATTTTTCTGAACGATACATGTATGGACAAAAACACGTTTCATTTTCCGTATCCACGCATGACTGCATGTGTCAACATCAACTACTAGTCGATAGGTCGAAAGTCTGTGGCCATGTCCGATATAATATGAACAACTGATTGTATGAGATTGATTTTTCTAATTTGTGCCACGCAAAGTGTAAACAAACTAGTTTGTAAATACACTACCATTGCCAAAATGTTGTTTTGGTAAACAAAAAACGTGAGAAACAAAACACTGTCGGTGTGCCGGAGCATGGGAAAAGAAATAGCGCTTCATACAGTTCACAAAGCTACGGATCAAAATACATGCATATACAATGGAACTTGCCTGTTTATTTACAGTCTGGCGGAAGATAATAAATCCGTAGTTTGTCAACAGAATCCGTACTTTTGTAGTAAACCATCGTAATTCGTATAAACTACGGATAATCAGTAGTAGTTGGCACTACTGTGTCAGTCATAAATAATCATCATAATCAGAAGTAGTAATCCAGAGTCGTAATAAAACTCATAAATAAAAATTGTTATCAATAAACCAAAGCAGAAAATACAAGTTGAAGTTGTAAACACAATGACTGCAAATGGCTACAAATATACGGAATCTTGTCACATGTAAAAGGACGCTATTTTATTTGGAGTGAAACACTTTCTTGGAATTGGTAGGGGGTTGAGTTCTCAAGCTGGAAGAACATGTCGTGTCAAGAGGTATCCCAGCGGCAGAAGGATTAATAGTACTGGAAAGACAGAGAGATGAGGGCCGTGGGGTGTTGTAGCTACCACAGATAACAAAAGCACGCTTCACACGGTTACGAAACTGGCCGCAAGCCAGCTTCAACTGATGCCATACCTGTTCCTTTTGATAAAATCAAAGTTTTTCATGGAAAATTTTTGAAGGTTTCTCTAAAAGACCTCGTTATAACAGAGTTCTCATTACCGAGCTCGCCGTTACAGGATTCTACTGTAGTGTTACTGATAATCAAAACAATAATAATAATAAATCTTCTTGTGAGTGCTCAAAACATCGTCTTCCAAGAATTTTTCATGGAGTTGTTATATTTTTACTGTTGCTATCACTAATCTTTCATTGAAAAAGTTTTAAAAATGTATACAGTAAGTGCTCGTTAGTATTTACACTCAGTATGTTAACTTTCTATTGATGATAGCTGTTATTTATCACTTATGTATTTAATGAATTAAATATGTAGATAGAATGTTGAAGTACTCACAGGCTGGTACTTCTTGACAGAAACGCATGAAGATAGAGACAAACACAAAGTCGCGCGAGTAATCATAGTAGCAAACACCAACTGTATGAGCTGTGGAGCGTGCATTTAAGGCCATGATCTTTCATTTATTTCAAACAATTGCAAATAACTTGAATATTTTTTAACCAAATGCTTTGAAAAAATTTGAGACTGTGTACAGTCATACGATACACAATTTTGCTAGAGCGTTTTGTAAAATAATGTAAAGTTTGCTAACAAAAAACTATTTTGCTTCATTTTGGCTTATTTTGACAGCAAAATATGTGCTATTTCAGGGACAAAAAACTAAAAATCCGTATGGTGTATTACAACATTGATATATGAGTGTTAAAACTGCCAGACTGAATTTTTGATATGTGTATTAATTTGCATTTAAAAAAAATGTTTTCGAAACCACTGCAAAACTAAAGAGCGAGGCCTTAAACATTGTACAGACATGCGTAAAATGCTTGAGTCTGTGTTAATACAGGGTTGCCACAAATATTAAATTCTAAATTTCCCTGACTTTCCCTGACTTTTCCAGACAAAAAATTATTTTTCCAGACCTTCAAGTCAAGGTTTGCTATAATACATTGCGAACACAACTTGCTTTAATTTATGTATAGAATATTCCATCGAATACATGCCAGACCATATAGCCCCTGAAATTCATACTCAAAACACA
>PNEQ01001298.1:0-18778 GCA_003012365.1 Medauroidea extradentata
TCCCAGTGTAAATTTAAAGTTCCACCGTGATCTCTGTGCAGCATTACCATCAGATTGAGAGGCTCGTCAGCTGCTTGACATTGGTACCTGTGGTCTTCACAGTATTCATGGAGCTTTCAAAACTGGTATTGAAGCCACTAACTGGGACATAGTTGATTTCTTGCGGTCGCTGTATACACTTTTCAGGGATGTGCCAGCCTGAAGAGGGGATTTCACTCATTACTCAGGTTCAAAGATTTGTTGATCCTATAGTACGAAGTTATATTTTACAATTTCATTTCACACTAAAACAATGTCAGCCTGTATTTTTTGTTCGTAAATGTTCTACAAATAAATATCACATGTAAATTTTGCGAAATGTTGTTAGTCGGGGAAAATTTTTTTCATGGTCAGGGAAAACCTGGAAAAGTCAGGGAATTTGATTTCAACATTTCTGTGGCCACCCTGTGAATATAGTTCCAGCTCATGCACATATGCTCATTTAACTGTAGCGCAGTACAGCCTCCTTCTAGGCTGTTTCTCAACATCTTATATCTCTCTCGCCTCGTGCTGAATGTGTTTATGTTCTTACACGAACCCTATAAATAACAGTGTGAAATTATTTTCTTTATTGGGTTAACAGCGTACATACTTAAAACAATTAACTTGGCGCATAACTTGCTTAAAACAATGCGTTACAGCATGTAAAATGCGCACTTCACAAGTGAGCACCTATCAGTTACATGTAGAAACATTTGTCTCCACCATGGGTATGTTTAATTTGGAAAATAACTAGACGTTTGTGTATTGCGTAATTCTGTAACTCCTAATTTATTTTTACATAATATACTGGCTGTGAAAGTGATTATTTGCAACCACTTATACACGTAATTTTCGACGATTTTAGGTAAGAACATCACAAAATTTAGTTTTTGGAACGTTGAACATCGATATGTGCTATGGTGCTCCTATCTATCCTCCATCTTGTGAACGTTCCTACAGTTACGCTATCTGTCCATCCTACACGCTACTTATATCTACGTTCACGTACAATTCATTAACTTAGAATGAAACGCCGAGGGATTGTTTTGACGTTAAGTTATATAAAACAGCACAATGAATAAGTACATCCTCTTTTTCCTTCTTACTTTGGTGAGTAATTTACAAGTAGTAGTAATGAATGTCTAATTTTTACGTTTAACGCTACGCAAGTCGGGCTATTCGCTCGCGAGACTGCACTCTGCAGCTCAGTTTTCTTCATTTTTTTTCAGGACAAGGGTCGGTCATATCTACTGTTTAGCAGCATTCTTTTGATTGTATGACGTCTGCCTATTGATATAAATTTATATTTAAACTATCACTTTCTTTATTTCTCTGTTAAACGCTATAAAAGTCGGGCTATTCACTCGAGAGATGAAATCTCTATTTTCTCATTTTTTTGGGGACTAGGGTCGGTCATATCTACCGCTCAACAGTGTGACGTCTGGCTACTGATATAAATTTATGTTTATAATATTACATTCATTAATTTTCCGCAAAATGCAACGGACGTTGGGGCCCGACTAGAGACACTTTGCAGAAAAAATGCAATTTTCTAATTTTATGTCAGGGTTGAGAAAAGGTGTGGTTGGGGGGGGGGGGGGAATTGGCCATTACTGATTTTATGAAGGTAACGATTTTACGAATACGATGAGAGGAACTGCGAGTATTCGTAAAATCGGGGGTCTAGTGTATGTTAAACTAGCAGTCCCCCGCGACTTTGCTCGTGAGCATTATTCATAACTGATAATATTTACTTTAATTGAAAAACTTCTTTGTACACAAGATTGGTACTCCAGTCATCAAGTGTTAGAATGTCCACGCGGCTAGTTGAACTAATTCTGCAGCAGGATAAGTAGCTATAACTGTCCACGCGAAAAGCAGTCTTAAGTTTGTCCCTGCCACTAACAGCGACTTCGCCTGGGCCTTATTTATAGCCCTGCCAATTTGACGTTGTGGAGTAATTACAGACACCTAAAGTAAGAGGTTAATCGAATGAAAAACATCTGTTTACCCTGTGCACAACCATTGGTGACGGTGCCCTCAATTATATATTTTCAAAATATTCATTTCAACTTAAATGCCACTACAAAGTTTCAGTGGGTAAAGGTTTCGCAGAAACTTATTTGGTGCCCCAAACTTGAGATTAGTGAGATGATATATCGTCGGTTTACTGCCAAAAGTGACCAAGCCAAAATGAGATAAAATTATAAAAATGCTAGGAATATGTATATGTTGTTCACGAACAATTGCCCAAGTTTAAAGTATATTCTGTTGTGTCACAGTATAGTAACTTACCACATTTTTGTTAATATCTACAATTCAATAGTGATTTTAAACAAAATAACATGTATGACTTAATAACTTTCGGCAGTATACCGACGATATGTCAGCTGATGTAGAGGAAACTAAGTGGAAAGGGAACAGCAATTTCACCCCTTCTAAATGGCTACATGTAAACTGCTCTAATTAGTTCTCCCTTATAGTTTTTGTGTGTTAGAATTGAACGTTCGCACGCAGCTTTTAACAAAACTTGAGCCCAGAACCTCCCGTAATTTAGACCTAAGTAACAAGCAACTGCGTCACGTAACGTCGAAATAATTGAAGAAAATAAAATTTAATTAAAAAATGTCCCGGGATCATACAGGTTGTACAACACCACATTTCGATACGTTACCGTAGAGTGAAACTCCTGTAAAGGTTATTTCTCGCTGCTCGTTTCGGCTTTTCTGATCGTCTGCCTTACGTTGGCCAACTTAGTTTTATTCTTAATAATCACGTTATCTTATAAAGTAAGAAAACGTACATATGTATATATTTTAAAATACTTACGTAAGCATCACTCTAACACGAACAACACCTCAATAACGCTACTGGTTAGATAGATATCGTGAGTTGATGGAAAACAAATTTTGTTTTTTTTCACCCTTTTGGGTGACGAATTTCGAAATATTTTAGATTCACATCTTAGACATTTGTATAAGTATCTAATAATTCAAGTGTAAATCACTAAATCACATCGCTAGGACGTTCAGTCGAATCAAAATCAATCATTCACTAATAAAAAAAAAATATATATATATATATATTTATTTATTTTATATATATATATATATCACCCCTACACAGTACTGAGAAATCAAATTTCGAAAAATCTTAAAACCGTTTGCGATCATTTCTGTAATCATCATCCTGAAGTAAATATTAATTGTATCTCTCGACGGGTTCGATAGATATAGAGGATTTATCTAAAACACAGTCATGGTTTTTTCACCACCTAAGAGAGTAAATTTCGAAACACCCTTTAATCACGTTTTAGAATACTTTATTGATGTCTCGCGGACGTGAAAAACACAACATTAGCCCGCTGGGTTCAAGATATATCGATGATTAATTGTAAACACTTTTCACCCCTTTTCACCTTCTTAGGTAGCGAATTTCGAAAATTCGTGAAATCATTTTTCAGGTATTTGAGTAAGCATTAATCTTAAACAAAAATTATGTCACTGTACAAAAATCATTGGGATCAATATATATCGATAGAGAATCGAAAACATATTTTACCCCTTTTTTAACCGGTTTAGGGCCGAATTCGGAAAATATATTTTAATGGTACTTGGGATACTTACAAAAGCATCAATTTAAAGCAAAGAGCACTTCGATATCTCGATTGGTTCTATAGATACGGAGGGATAATCGAAAACACATTTCACATATTTTCACCCCCTTAATTAAAGAATTTAGAAACGTCTTGGAGTCCTCTCATAGACATTTGTATACATAACCAATTAAAGTAAAAATCATGACGATAGCCAATTGTGTTTCAAAGATATAGATGATTCATAAAAAACACATTTTGCCCCTTTTTACTGTCTGGGTGTCGAATTTCAAAAAACCTAAAACTACTTTTTGGGTATTTACGTAAGCAATATTTTGAAGTGAGTATCAACTCTCTATCCCGAAGGGTTCAATAGATATCGATAGTTGATTGGAAACACATTTAAGGTATTTTCACCCCCTTAAATAAATAATTTCGAAAAAACCTTCAATTGGCTAATATGCATTTTTACGAGTGTCCTACTAAAGTAAAAATCACGATGATTGGCCGTCAGGTTCGAGCTCTATCGACGTTTCTTTGGAAACACATTTCATCCCTTTTCATCCCCTTAGAAGTCGAATTTCGAAAAAAACCTTCTTAGTGCTTGTCTACGACCTGAAGGGAACCCCCACAAAAATTTTCACGATTCTAGGTCCAGTGGTTTGGGCTGCAGTTTGATATGTCAGTCAGTCAGTCAATCAGTCAGCTTTCATTTTTATGTATAGAGATTGAAGTGTTCCAAATAAAATGATTTCCTGCAGTAAGAAAGTGTGTATTAGTAACAAGATTAAATATTAACATAAAAATACTGTAACATTTTTTGCCTAATGTATGACAAGGCTATGTTCTTCAGTTCTTAACTAAATTAATTTATGTAATGGTGCTACAAATTACCAGTACTGACTTGAATGAAAGTACATTTTTTTCATTAAATTATTGTTCAAAATGCACAGTCTGAGGCTCAAAACCAGTAGAAAGAAAAAAAGTCGATAAAATTTTGAAAATGCATTAAAACTACACCCGTCAGGCCACAGTAGTTGGTAGGCACATCTGACTAAAGTTACGCTGTGTAATGGCACATAATGACAGAGAAGTGAAACACTACCTTCATCTTAATTTCTATACAGTCCACCAGTGTGCAGTATGCAATGGTTATCTAGATGCTCATTCGCATTTCAGGTTGTGTAAGAACAGAATGAGGATCTACATGCATGCAAAATGCTCCAGTTATTTGGTCTCCTTGTCATATATGTAACTGTGCTTTGCTGTGACCTTATCTTGCACAGGTTGACTTCTACCTTTTTATTGCATTTACATATAACTTTCGTTTGTTTTATTTCATTGTTGATTGCGTATATATGCAATCCACTCGGTAAAATTTTGTGTCACTCATTGGTTTAAATTTTCATGAGAACTAGAGTGGATTTTAAATATACATACATATAGTGTGTCGTTTCATTCTGAAGACGGCACATACTAAACATTGAAATTAAATCAGAAACTAATCAAAAGTTCAAGATACTGCACAGATCGTTAGTTATTGAAACACACAATTTTGGTGGCAAGACTGGGGAAAGTGTCTTGTTTCATATGGCAGCGGCAGAAGGCTTTAGGGGGACAAAAAGGAAGGGGATGCTATGGTAGACAACAAAGGCCTGTTCCACATAACCATAAAACACTGCAAGCCCTCTTCATACAATATTGCTATACATGTATCTAGTCATATAGTTACAATTTTTCATGTCAGCAATGTTTTGAGAGTTCCTCATTATAATTACATTCTTGCTATTATAAGATTCTACTACAATGACAACTGTCATGTTGCTAACTATATTTTCAATTCTGTAAGTTAGTAAAGTACAGAAACAAAAGTACTACATAACCTAATTTAAAGAATTAGGAATCAACCACATTAAAATTACGTATAACACTGTTTCCACAAAACAATTTCTAAAAACAAATTCTTACATATTATAACTTTTTTGATTAAAATAATTGCACACACACACACATACATACATACATGCGAACATAAAAAAATACATCAAAATAATAATTTAATAAAGTCATGGAGGCTACATACACCAAACAAGTATCAGTATCACAGTAAGAAATGCACTGGCAGAAAGACACGATTCTAACCTACAGCAGTTAGTAACATCGCCACTATATGAACAGGCTTACTTATGCTACTTTGCTTGTCAAAACTAATTTTCAACAATAAGGTAATTATGTGTGCTGAAAAGGAAGATTTAGGCTTGAGGGAGTTGTCGGATCACGCTAGAAGGTAAGTGATTTTGGTTCGCTACTAAACAGCAAAGTTAGCCCTGTCGAGGGGTGATAATTAGGGATGGCCAATATCATAAATTGTGAAATCCAACTAAAAAATGTGAGACTAAATATATTTATAGATGGTAAGCATAGACAGTAAAGGTGATGGTATCAATTATTTTTGTTATACACATTTAATCTTTAATATCACATATCATAGTCAAAATAAATAATATCATTGGCAATAACTATTAAAAATATTGAACATTAAAAATAATATCAATGAAAATGTCAGTTTCGATTAACATGCAAGTTTCGATAGCACTGTCAATTTCTAGGTAAGAGTTTTCAATGTATTGAAAGTATCAATATACCGGTGGTTTCAATAATAATTGCTATGATGATATATATATATAAAATTACTAGCAGTCCGCTCGTAGCTTTTCTCACGTGTATTTCTCACAGCTGATAATAACTTTAAATGAATAACGTATTTTACACCAGAATGGTACTTCAGTCATCAAATGTTAGAATGACCATGCTGCTAGTCGAGCTAATTCTGCAGCATGATAAGTATCTATAAATGCTCACGTGAAAAGCAGTCTAAAGTTTGGACCCTACCACTAACAGTGATTTTGCATGGGCCTTACTTATAGTCACAGTGAAGTTGATAGTGTGGGATAATTACAGACTTTTAAATGTAAAAGGTTAATCAAATGAAAAACTTACTTTACATGGTACAATGACTGATTTCCCCCGTGCACAACCCCTGATGACAGCGCCCTCAATTACATATTTGGTTTTCAAAACCTTCACTTGAAGTTTACTGCTATTAAGGAGTTTTGGCGGGATAAGATTTCGCAGAAACGTACCTATATGGTGCCCTAACCTTGAGGTTAGTGAGATGATGTATGTGAGCTGATGCTGTCGAGGAACTTAAATGGATAGTGGACTGCATTATCCATTTTTACTCCTTCTGAACGACATCCAAATTGCACTTATTTCACCTGTCTTGCAATTTTTGTTTGTCAGAACTGAATGTTTGCATTGCCTTTGATTGAATTCGAGCCCAGAACCTCTCGATCTATAGGCCAGAGCTACAAACAACTGTGCCACGTAACATCAAAATTATTAATGAAAAAAAAATTAATAATTAAATATAAATTTCCTCAGCACATTGAGGCTGTATCATTTCTACAGAACTGTAGAATGAAATTTTTGTGTAACTTATTTCTCGCTGGTCGTACTTGCTTTTTGGATTGTTTGCCTTGAAAGTATACAACTAAATTCTGTTCTTAATAATTAAGTTATCTTATAAAATAAAAACTAATATAACTTTTTAGACTTTGTACTTGCATAAGTATAATTTTAACATGAAAAACACTTCTATATCTCTAATGGTTAGATAGATTTAATGGGTTGACAGAAAACAAATTTTATTCCTTTTGACTATTTTAGGTAATGAATTTCAAAATATTTTAACTTCACATCTTAGACATTCCAACTGAAGTGGAAATCACGATGATAGCCCGTACAATCGAATCAAAATCAATCATTCATTAAAAAACACATATCACCACTGCACAGTACTGAAAGTTCCAATTTTGAAAGATCTTAAAACCACATTGAGGTCATTTACGTAAACATCATCCTGAAGCAAAAATAAACTGTATATCTTGACAGGTTCAATAGATATAGATGATTTAACTAAAATACATTTCTGATCTTTTTATCTCCTAAGACACTAAATTTTGAAAAACCATTAAATCACATTTTAGACTACTTTAGTGATGTCTCTTGCCCATTTAAGGTCTTTTCACCTCCTTAAATAATGAAATTTCGAAAAATTTTGAAACTGGCTAATATGCATTTTTGTGAGTGTCCCATTGGCAGTCAAATTTGAGCTCTATCAATGATTCTTCGTTAATACTTTTCACCCCTTTTTGGGGTCGAATTTAGAAAAATCCCTTCTTAATGCTCGCCTACAACCTCAAGGGAAACTACACAAATAATTTCACGATTCCAGGTACAGCAGTTTGGGCTGTAGTTTGAAATGTCAGTCATCAGTCAGTGTTCTCTTTTATATTTAGAGATAAATAAGTTACATTTTTTGGTTTTGATATTGGTAGTCATCAATATATTGATAGTTATTGGTATGTTTAAACACCGAACTCATTTTAAGTATATCGTCAATATTGATGTATTGGTTATTTTGATATCATTAATCATTATATTATCAATATATTGTTAGTTATAGTAGGTATGTTTAAACACAGGATTTGTTTTGATATATTGTCAATATCGATATACCTGTGATATTGATAATATCAAAACTGATATATCAATATTTAAAGATTTAGATATCAGTTGCTTTTTTCTCGATTTTGATATAAATAATTATCAAACTATTGAACGGTCCTAGTGGTAATATCAATTATATTGAGTTGTGAATGGTGCAGCGCAATAATAAAGGGCCAGGGAAATCACATTGATCAGCAGCATTACCAGGCATAATTACCACAAGTGAAAATCCATGTCAACTCTTCTGGGAATCGAAGCCAAATCACCTTGATGGGAGGCAAGCTTTCTAACCAATATATTGTTACATTCGATTTTTATGAGGCCCTAATTTTTTATACTAATTTCTGGTCATTTCGAAATTTCATAATTTTATTGGATTTATATTTCGTGTTTTGGCATAGTCCTTGCGGATTGCTACTGGTCGTGGAGATTTAACCAAAAACCCGGGCGGTTATGTTTCCACAAGTAGGGGGCACTGCACTGGGGTCATCGCCTCGCGCAAAATGCGGGCTAAGCAGGGCATGAGCTTTATAAGGACGATCTGCCCTCCCCCTGGGGTCGTTGTCATCGGTCAGAGGAAGTGGGAAGGTGCCCGCTGGAACAGAGCATGAAGACAGGCTATCGAAACATGTAAGTTAACTTTATTTATTTTATTTTTGATTTGGAAACTCCCCCTAACTTGAGGCCATTAGGAGTGACGATACGAGACGTATAAATAATCAAAATAGTACTTGCACTGTAGTTGTGAACAGTCCAGACGTCTGGAAAACAAATATTGAGATTTTATCAGATGGTAAACATTGTTAGGTGATTAAGTTTAATAACAGTAACTGTATTTGTGTCGCATAAATGGAAATGTAGTAATGATGATAAGTCGTACGTAGTTTTGTTTGTTTTCTTACATGTCAATTCTAGTAAAAATTTTGTAAACGTTTCTTTGATTTTTGTTTTCGTAATAAATTCTTAAAACAAATTCTTTAATTTTAATTTTCTTTGTTGATAACGAACCTATTTTAAGGTTGTATACCTCTCGTGAGTTCTCTACAGCTGGAAGCTAAGCACGCACCTATAGTTACCCCTGTAACAATATTAATAAACTGCAGCACCCATACAATGCTATGAACAAACAGTGATTTTGGCTGCGAATGGGTGCCAGTTCTTGCTTCATCCTATCTTACTGGACCTTGTTTTACACATATTGTAACATAATCTCTCTTTCCATATTATGCAATCAGTCCTACAATCATGGCACACACGTGGAAGGAGGGGGGGGGGAAGATTGAAAACTCCCCAAACACCCAAAGAAATGTGTGAAAAATTGAATACATCTATTTGTTATTTCTGTGTACGGTAATATTACGATTTTACTTTAACTAGTTACATACATTTGACTGTTAGGACATGGGTTGTCCATGGGGTCCAGACCACCTCTCCTTTACCTTATGGATACTACTTAAATAACACAATTTTGCACCTTAAAATCCAAATTTTCTCAGGAGGACAAGTATCTATAACAAAAAATTTTTGGGCAATCATAAAACACGTAACAATGTGATTTCAAAAATAACTAACACTAAGTCTACAGTTACCACAAAATGGATCAAAGTGTAACTAAAGAAGTGACACTGTTGAAATGTTTTTAGTACCCGTAGTTTTTATTTTGTTGACTCAGTCTTTGTCCAAAAACCACAAAGGGTATAAAAATAATTATTGCCTATTCCACTAAACTTTCTCATAATACAATAAACTAAAAACTGGTTCAAAATAAAACACATACTGTAGTAAAAATGGCTACAAATTGTAGTCACCTGGTAGAATATCCAATAGAATAAACATCTTGCAATTACGTCTCCATGGTTTGGAGTGATGCCTCAAAAATTTGCAATTTTATGGCAATTTATTGTTACATGCAGCTTTCAAGTTTTAGTGTGAATCATGTGTCTTTAGCTTAAATTTGTTTTCTTTGTATGACCAGGTTTCAACCTAGTGACATGGAAAAATCAAATTTTGCCATCAATATCGAAGCACTATTTCAGGCCTGCCGTTTTAACGGATTTTATCCGTTTTAACGGATATTTAAAGGTTAAAACGGACAGACGGATAATGTTAGATATTCACGGATATTTCTAACATATGTGTTTAGCAACAATTGACACAAAAATTAGCGACGCACATGAATGGATTAACGAGATTCCCTAATCTTTTTCATGCTTAATTTAAATCTACAAATCTTTCCCTTTATTTTTGCAGAAAAGGTCATGCTATATACAAGCAAATACACGTAAATTTGTGTTTTATTTTATGCCAAAATAAATAAAAAAGGAAAATGTTTTAAACCCTTCATATGGCTGCCCCCCATATTTTGTGCCAAAATTTTTGGTGAAAACATGCGGCGATTATGTTAATAAATACGTGTATTTAATTTTTATGTGCGGCGCCATGATACAAGCAAACTACGTCTCATTCGAAGCCATAATTTAACTTACTGTATTTGCCGGCATATAAGACAACAATTTTTACATATTTTTGGCCCTCAAAAATTGCTACTCGTCTTATATGAGGGTGCAAAAATTTTTGGTAGCCAAAAATCGTTTGAAAGCTAAGCTGTAAGCTGTGGAGTTGTATGATGTTTCAAGGAATTGTGTTTTTCGTCACAAATGAAAACGAGTCGCCCGTTTATTTTAATAAAATTTACGGTACGAGATTTTGATGAGCGTCATTCATAATAAAGGGCACTTCCTCGCAGCGAAGCGGCGATCGATGCGAGCGCGTGCCGAGATACTTTGTCTCGCCAGCCTACAACTCTCGGGCGGAGAAAACAAGGATCTAGGTCCGCATGCTTTCATCCTTTGTCTCGCAAGCACAAGACTCGGGCGGAAAAAAAGAGGATCTAGATACCGTACCACCCATTCACGTGTCTACCGTCTAGCGCTAGGATGGAGGACAACAGCGCACAGGAACGCAATGACCTTGCAAGCAGCTGTTGTTGCTCGGCGTTGTCATGTAGTGCGCGGCATGCCTTAGGCCGGCGTTGCCAAGTCGCGCACAACTGCCGGCAAATGAAGATATCGCCGGCCGCCGCCGCACATTTCCTTGGCTCTCGGGCGCGCGGAGGGCGGTAGTCGCCAATGTTATTAGTTTATTTGTCTATTATGATGTTTAAATGCCGGTAATAAATGCATTAAAAATATATAAACTAAGTTTTTAATGTTTCAGGCAAAGGAAAAAAATATTTTTCTGTCGGGAATTTCAAAATTAGTAATTTACTTTTTTTTCAAGATTTTGTACCTTCGAAACCATGACTCGTCTTATATGCGGGGTCGTCCTGTATGCCGGCAAATACGGTATGCAGATATATTAATTTTTCAACAATAAGTTGTCAGTTGAACATGTTCGCACTCATTCTATAAATTTTTCCAAATAGGAAAATGGGTGGAAAGTTTCACTGCTACTTTACTGAAACAGATTAGAAAATAGTTCAGTCTGTAAAAAACATTAACAGTAAATGGTTTCCTGTATAACATATCAATTTTTCACAATACTATAATAATTTACTATACATATTAATTTCACTATCAAAATTCTACAGCAAGAATCTTCTAAATTAACTTCGGAAAAGTATGTAGACGTAAGTTTGAATTATTACAGGATTTTACAAGATTTTTTAATGCTAATTACAGGATTTTGGAAATGAACTTGGTGGCAGCCCTGTTCTATATTGTGGCTGCAACTTGTTAACTTAGGTCTAATAAACAGGACAGTAAATTAAGTTAGGTTACATCCTTATATATGTTTATTTTTCAAAAACATTGTTTCAGTTTGATGGATATTTGTTAGTTTTTAGGGAAATAAAGTGATAGACATTTTTGCAACAGTAAAATTACTCAATTTTAAAACAAAAGAAATAAGAATTGTCGTAAAAATTTGCTAAAATATACATATTGTACTTTCAAAGATTTTCCAGGATTTTTGTGTTCTCTGTCAATGATTTTCAGGGATTTTTAGGTGTTTTGGCAAGGATTTAAGTTCATGACCAGGTGGCAGCCCTGCACTATTTATAAAAAGTTTACCAGTTCTTTAATTGTTGGTATAGAAGACTGTTTCCCAACAAACACAGCCAATACTTTAAAACCAGCATGTAAATTGTAAAAAAGTCCTGAGATCTCTCAAATATGATGTTCCAAGTACAACATTCAATTTAAACCTGACAGCTAAGTTCCCATACATAGTGTCACAATTAAAATACATAATACATCATAAAAATATATTAACAAAGAACATGCAGTTAACACCACTAGGGATAAATGCATAAGTAAAAGTTTACCAACTCAGCAAATGTTGGCAGTCAGAATTGGTTATTACTGGCTAGGGGTATGAAAGTTAGTTTTCATGATGTTTATATAGATCTATCATAAATATAAGCAATCTGAACATTTACTTTGTGCCTCAGCAAAGTACTTTCACTAGTTTAAATATTCAGTCTAAGTATGGTACAATGTACTTGTCAATAACAGTTTCATTTCTGTGCCATCCAAGGTGGTTAACCCCTTTTACAATTATTATTTTCAGCTTCTTTTCTTTGTCCAGTGTCTTCAGCCCAAATAAGTCTTCCTCATACGCACTGCGGTTCTTGAAGTCTACGACATGCTCAGTCTCATTAAAATATCCAAAATGGCTGCAGAGAAAAAGATGACTCGATTAAAACTGAGAACTTTTAACATTAAATATTTTAACTGCTATACTTAAGAAAACACACAAGCTTTAATTTTTTATTTTTAGTTGAGCTTGGCATTCTCAAATGAACTGACATTGGAACACCTGCTTCAAAATAAATTTTGTTAGAATACAAAATATTCCCTGAATTTGGAGTAAAAAAAAATGTTCACAAGATCATAATTAATATTTATGACTAAGCTACAACTCAAGAACTTCAAAATTGAAAAATTTATTTTAAACTGAAAAATGGCAAATTAAACTGAAATTTCGAAATTTTAAAACAGTCATCTCTCGCGTGAACAATGGAGTCTTTAACATAAATTACTAACACATACATTTATTTCTGGAGATAGTTTACTGAACTATGGTACAAAAATTGTGTTAAGCATGGTATTCTATTTCAATAAGCAACTCCATCCTCCCTTTCTGCCCCAGTTGTTAACTTTAACTGCTTGACAAACTTAAGAACTTCTCATCTGTTCATTTGCGGGCTATGGCTAGCCCTACAAGCTCCACATTATGTCACTAAGCCACATGGGTGGAGAAAAAGTTCTGGATAAAACTTATATAGCAAGGCCAAGAATGTGTATTACAACCCTCTATATTGCCTATCAAAGAAACTATACACTAAATAAGCTACTTGGGCATCATATCTTCTTATCAAGATGTTAAATTTTAAATAGGAACAAATTTGCTATGTATTCAGTATGTTCTATATTATTGCTATTCATGAAACAGACGTTAGGATTCCAGATTAGACAATGGAAACCCTACTTACATGTTTTCAGATGCCTGTAGAAAATGTCATTTATGTCTCGGGAGATTAGCAGTAAAATATCAATATTTCAGCTTAGAATTTTTATATTAAGATTTATTTGGGATTTGAAACAAAAAAAATAAATAGGTACTACATACTTAAAAATACCTCAAACTTAATTAATGACGGTAAAATAATTCATTGCAACACAAATACTTCAAACATAAAAGGAAGGCGTGTTGAAAATACCATCTTGTTATACACTAATATACAATACAGTGAGCGATACTGTCACAGTTTGAAATACGTTAGGCGTTTCGATTTTAGTAAAATTGTATGTAAATAGTTACGGTATATTTTGTTATGCTTTCTACACAATTGTAAAAATGTTATGTATTGTTTACGCGCATGCCGCCATTGGAACTGGCCGCCATTGCACCGGGTCATGCTGCCAACTGGCCCGTGACAATCACAGTACACACAACCTTCTTCTGATAACATCTGACAATCACTTAACCTAACTCAGTACACAACAGTCCCTCCCCATTATAAATCCGACGAAATCGTATTCCTTCATTGAAGGCGTAACCTGGTTCTAGATAATACTGTATGTACAATTTTTTTATAACACAACATATACATCACTGTTAAACCTAAACTAACACCAGTACAATTCCTCCCAAACTAAAATCTAACGAAATCTTCCAACTTCCTTGGAGGCATCCGCTGTCATTGCGAGGCCCTGGTTGAAATATCTATACCCACTGGATTCGGCAGGAACCCTCTGAAGAGGGACACCTCTCGTGATGCAGCTGAGCTATTGGCCTCTTCCAACCCCATAGCAGCCACCCTTTGAGAATGTTCTGGGGCTTCCTCTCCATCTGTAGCTGTTAGTCCTTCCTTAGGGCTCTGGTGCCTTGCCTCTGCCACTTCTGCCCCCACTGACGCAGTACCCTGAGTGGATCTCCCGCTGTAAATGATCTTCGTTTCCATTTGCTGTGATGATCTGGCCAGCATCTGTGCGCTACTTGAACCTGCTTCCTTGACCTCTAGATTCATCTCTAATAGACCAGTTCTCCGCCATAACTGATCCAAATGCCTTCTATGGAATCCACCCTGCTTATCACTGACGCAGTACAGCAGCAACAGTCCTTCCTCAGCAGTCACCCAGCCAGGTGTCCATTTTAGGCCACGCACATAGTTGCGTAGCCATACTGCCTCTCCAATGCTGAAGCGTCAGACCCCTGCTATTGATGTACTCCAGGAGATTGCTCTGTCCTGACTTAGATACAATTTAGTCAGAACTGTCTGGAGTGGTCGCCCCATTAACAACTCAGCGGGCATCTTCCAAGTGTAGCCCTCCCCATGTTGTGGTGTTGTCCGCTATACCAATAACATTCGGGCCAATTGTGTCCACCAATCATGACCACAATTTTTCGTATCTTCTGTTTGACTGTCTGCACCGTCCTTTCAGCCATCCCATTACTGGATGGATGGTAAGGAGCAGAAAAAAACAATCTCTATTCTAGTGATGGGTGATACCGAGAAAAACCGATGGCGATTCTACTTCCGATACTTTTCATAAACCAATTTGATAACCAATATAAAACTGATCCGATTTCGAGACTTGGAATTGGAACTGCCACTTTTATTCGTGAATGTACCTGAAGGTCCTGGCAATTAAACATCATCTGGATTTGTTTCCTGAACATTTTGACTCGACGTCTCAATATCTGCAGGTTTTCGTTTCAAATGCGTACGAAGATTGGACGTGTTGAAATTTGTGTTAACTCCGCCTCCGCCTCTTGAAATCTGTGCATGACATAAAGAGACATTCCGCTTTTAGGGAATTGGCTTCAGCGACTTTGAAACACTGCCAAACATTACTGCTATTTGAACAAATTCTCATTTTACCACGTCAGACAGCATCCAGTTAAAAAATGTTACGTTTTAATACACAATAGGTTGCGAGCAAGTGACAGCAACGTAAAATGTAAATATAAACAAAGCAATGTGACCAACCCCAACTTTAAAATCTACCAAAAGGTAACATAACATCTGCTTAGTTCCCGCTAAAACAAAAAATAATAGTGTATTTTGAAAATGATAATTAATAAAAATTTAACTATTAACTTTGACATTAAAATATAATTTACGAAATATAATTTTTTGCCAAAAAAAATCTGCAGCAAAAAAATATAATAGTGGCCAGCGGGAGATAAATTTTCGACTACGCACAACTAGCGCTCGAGCTTTGTTTACCGCCACCAGTTGGCCTGCCAATTTGCTGTAAGCGCTGCATACACAAGCCATATCTATGGAGAAAATACATTATGTTTCTTGTTTACTCATAACGTTCGTTACTTTGATTGCGAGCAAATAAAACGAAAAATCCACTGGACATCAAAGCATGACTTTCATTAATTGTATTATTTATGTAGCGGTACTTCATCATGAAGGCAAGTTTTGAATGCGAAAGTTGTAAAATCACGTCGTACTACTGCGTTTTTCTGTCTTTTTTGATAAAGTTGGAAAAAATGTATCTGTTTATGTAATAATCGGTTGGAAATGAATACATCGGAGAATCTACAAGAATGAAATATCGGCAGATACCGATACTCAAACGAATACATTGGTACATCACAACTCTATTCCATTATTCTTCATGAATAAGGCCATTTCTTGTGATTTGAATGCAGTTTCACTATCCGCAACAATGATATCTGGTAACCCATGGCAACTGAACATGGTCCGTAGTTCCTGGATAACTGATGTGGCAGATTGACTGCTAACCTGCCTAACCTCTGGCCACTTGGAGTGGGCATCAATCACTATCAAGAAGTTTGCTCCCTGAAATGGACCAGCAAAATCGATGTGTAGTCTAGACTAAGCTTTAACCGGTGTTGGCCAGGAAGGCATTTTTACTCTGGATGGATCATTTTGCTACTGCTGGAAATTGGTGTACTCCTTAAGAGTTGTATCTACCCCCCATGCCAGTTCGGAAAACATTGTCATTTTTTCTCAAGCTTTTATCGTAAACCATGCATACCACAAAGTCCAGTTTTTTTATGCGATGAGAAGAAACATGTGGCTTTCCACCTACAGTTTCAATTTTTTGAATATCTTGATATTAAGACTTAAAAAAAATGGTAAATACAAGAAACATTACACTTAATTTACGACTTACGACTTACGTATCAGTATTTTCGAAAAACTATGATTATAGGTTGAAAGTACGCATCAATGTGAATAAAATGGTGTAATAATATTATATGGTCACCGCGATAAATATCGATATATTCTTGAGCGAAAACGGACATTTTCCGTGCCGTTAGGGGTCTGGTTTGTGCTGCCTGCGCGCGGGGCCACGCCAAGCTCTTGAGAAACCACGTTGGGTAAGGGAAGCCTGTCGGCGCTGGAGGGGAAGTGATGGTCGGCTGGCTTGATAGTGTTCAAGGTCGAGGCGTGTAGGTGCCAAAGATATCCCTGCCTTCTGTGAGGGTTGAATTCCGTTGACCGATTCGAATGTTGATTTCGCTCGAATCGTTTTCGCGGTATAAGTATAACTGTTGTCGTGTTTATCTACTGTAAAATTTACTGGTTTTTTACCGTCCAAAATGAAATTTAAAGTAGGTCGTCTCCTAAATATTTTATGTTGTTGCAGTTACCCCTGCAACTACTGGAGACAGAAACAGGCACTTTGCACTGGTCCTCAAGTGTTTCTGACAACGAAGTAGGCCCCTAATTGAATAACATTTCGCCAATGCCAGCTCAAAAATAGTTTACGAAACAGCAGCCGTACCTTTTCACGAGGATACAAAGGTACAGCATTTATTTAAAATGGTTACAAGAATGTGTTCATTATTTCAATATATTTGTTGCTATATTATACCACAAGCCTTTCAAGTTAGACACTGGGACTAAACGTATATTATTAAAATTATTAGCACCGAAATTCATATTGAACTATAATGATAAATCGTGCAAAATTTAGTTTACTCCTCCTAGTAATTTTATTCTATTAACGAAATCCATAAGTTCCTGCATAGAAGGAAAGTATTGGCGGAACAAAGCATGTTAATCATATTCAGTTCATTTCTGTCGAAATACACCCGTAATTAATTTCAAATTTGTCTAAATTATGACACAACTTGATGCGTATTGTTTGGATGAAAACATAACATGCGGTATGCTTATGTATGCATATATGCCTAACATTTTGGTAGTAGGTATTTACAATTTGTAGTTTCTTGCTACTTGAATCTACTGTTGATTATTTTAAGATTGGAGGAGAGGGTTTGTTTGGTGCCATAAAATCAGCGCTTCATGCTAAATATGTATTTTTTTTACATTTGGTAATTAATACAACTGCTTTTGATATGTTATCCCATACAGCAATTTAACAAGAGTTATCAAAATGTTTATATCGCCAGCAAACATAACGGCTAAGTTGGCATTAATTGATTCGACAAAGTCACTGATAAATATTATGAAAAGTAGAGGACCCCGTATTGATCCCTGCGGCACATATTCTCGTGTGGTGACATTTTCCCACGGTGTATTAGTGATGACAATGACCTTTTTTCTGTTTTAAGACACTATTGAATAAATTACGTTTACTCTTCTCTGACACCTCACTGTGCAAGTTTTTGCAGTGTCAGACCATAGGTATCACAGTCGGATGATTTTGAAAGGTCATCAGATATTCTAGCTGAAAAATTTTGCCGTTTTATTGATGCCAAAAGCAATCATCACTGAAGTAGTAATTTTTAAGAATCCCAAAACTTGGCGTTTTCTGCAGAGTCTTGTAAATGGTGTTAAAGTTAGTACATATAAGAAATAAAATGTTGAAATCCAGAAAAGCATGCATGGCCACAGATAAATAATTTAAATGTTGTTCCTTTTTGCAGCTCTAATGAAACATGACCGTTTTGTGCACGGACGTTGATATAGCCTACACATAATATTTCTAAAAAATTTTGACGACCATTCTGAGCGTAGCTGTGTATAACACAGGTCTGTATAGTTTTTATTTTAACTATTCCACACGGGCAAAGCAGCGGCCGGGCAGCTAGTTTTGCATATGGACGTTAAATGTTTGTTTGCTTCCGAATTTT
>PNEQ01001298.1:18878-32794 GCA_003012365.1 Medauroidea extradentata
TATCATGTGTCTACAAAAAATTACTTATTATTGTAATACTATTTATCTTGGCAATCAAAATAATTGATGCTTTTTTTTTTTTCAGCAGCAATGCTACGTTGCAGTCATTCAAATTTGAATCAAAAAATGTCTCTGTAGAAATAAAATGTGTCTTTACAACTAAGAAAACAAAATTTACTCGCTTGCTAATTGCGTTGCAGTGAATTTGCAGTTCCCTCCGTTGTTGTCAGCTACTATGTTAGTCTATGGAGTACCAGTCCTAAAAATGATATATAATAATTGTAACGAAAGTTTGCATCTTATTCGTATCACAGCGGCTTGTACATTAAATATTTGAGAAATTCATATTTCATTTCATCCAAAACTCGCCAAAACATATTTTAACAGACACTGTGTTGGCGAGTCTGTTTGTTTTCTCCAATTTATTTGTCACTTTGATTGCAAAATTTATGTAAAAGGAAATTATATTAATTTAGATTTAAAACATAATTTTGTTACGCATAACAAATTGTTCCAGACTGGGCAGGATATCTCCTGCACTAACACAGAAAACTCAAGATCAGAAGTTGTGCCACTGACAAACTGTATGTCTTCAGGTTCACAAAAAAAAATCCTCACGATGTGCCTTTACGTGATTCCGCATTTGCTTGTAATGAATTGGAATGGAATGCTTCAAACATTTGTGTTGTTGCTCCTCAGGCAGATTCTGCATAATGTAATTCCGAACATGTGCCTACTGACATCGATAGTAATGGTGCATATTGCAGCCCATTCTCTTCCGATGAGAAAGAAAAATCATTTGTTGTAGATAGAAATAAAAATCTGGTACGTTCTGGTTTCAAGCTTGAAGGTGCTAGAATCGTGGATATCATGTTTTTTTTTGATACAGCAACTACCCAAAGAAGCTGCACACAACCTAAAGTTTCGCTGTTCGTTATCAAACATGATTGTCATTGGAGAGAAGAGGCAAGGTTTAGATTCTAACATTACTTTCCATTGCAACATGTGCGATAAAGTCATTCATGTACCCACAAATGATACTAGTCCATTACACTTGGATGTCAACTTTAGGGCAGCTGCTGGCATCATGAGCATAGGTTGAGGGTTTTACAATCTGGAAGAATTTTGCGCGTCTATGGGTGTGCCATGCATGTCTACAAGCATATACTCGAAATATCATAAAAAGGTGTGTGAAGGATGGAAGAGGTCAGCAACTGAAGAAATGAAGAAAGCAAATGCAGAGGAAGCTGTCTTAGCAAAAGAGAGAGGAGATGTTGATGTAAACGGTGTGCCGCTTTTGTCTGTAGTCGTTGATGGTAGTTGGTGCAAAAGGTCTTACAAAACTAAATATAATACACTGTCTGGAATGACTGCAACAATGGGTTTTCATTCGAGAAAAGTCCTGTACATGGCAGTAGCAAATAAATATTGTTATGTTTGTGCCCGAACACCTGTTGGCGAAGATCCTAAACCCCACGAATGCTTAAAAAACCATTATGGCAGCTCTAGTAGTATGGAATCTAAAATTATATGTGAAGGGTTCAAACAAAACGAGGCGAAACATAACGTAAAATTCGCAAAAATTATCGCAGATGGCGACAGCAGTGTTTATAAAAAAATAAACCTTGACTCAAGACCATACAAAAACACAACTGTTGAGAAAATTGAATGTAGGAACCATCTGTTCAAAAACTTAAGAAAACATTGTTTCTGCTACTGAAAACAGTAAACTTGGAACAGCAAGTCTGATAAAGATTGTTGCAGGAAAAGTTGAAAAATTAGTGTCTGGTGTAAAAAAAAAAGGCAATTTCGTTCAGGAATTTACAAGATACAACAGCATAAGAAAAGAATCTGGGATTAAGAACTGTGATAGAAAATGGACCAAGTCATGTATTTGGCGAACGTAAGCAGTGTACCGAAATAGGTTATTTTAGTGAGGACCACAAACAAGACGAAGAAAACCTTGTACCACAACTTCAAAAAAGTGGCCTTTACAGTAAAATAATGGAGGCTGCACAATTCTTAGTAAAACATTCACTGAGTTTGTTATATAATGTGGATAGCAATGCTGTGGAACAATTTAACTCCATAGTTGCAAAGTACTCTGGTGGAAAAAGAATAAACTACGCAACAAAAAGGTCCTACCAAGAACGATGTGCTGCAGCAGTCGTAGCACATAATTACAAACACTTCGCATTGTTTCCTACACAAAACACTTCATAATGGAATGAGTCCAAACAAAGTGGCAAAACGAGTGGAATTCAGAAGAAAGTTAAGAAGGAATTCACAAGCCGAAAAAAGCAAGATCCAGAAGGTGTGTCGGCGGTCATTTCTGAGAAGGTCGTTAGCGAAGTGCTTTACTGACAAAGATCATGGTCCTCACTGTCTACAACCTGACATGAGTTCGGAAGTATATGAGAGTGAAAAGTTGAAATTTCTGCTCAAACTGAAAAAGAACGGCACCAGCCGGAAAGGGATACATTACTGCAAGCAGGTAGCGTAAATTGGCTTGAGATGCGACGGAAATTGTTAACTGCTTCCAAATTTGGAAAGTGTGTCGTAGAAGGCTCAAAAACGAGCTGTAAAAATTTAGTAAAAAATCATTAGGTCTACTTAATGTTCCGGCAATTGAACATGGGAAGAAATCGGAAATAAACGGCATTGAAACAACTTGAGGTACAAGAAAATGTTGTGATAAATGTCCGACGGCCAAATAGGACAAGATGGGCTAGTAGAAATATAATATCCTTCTTCAGCAGCTGTCAAAAAGTTTCAGATACAGTTACAGAAGGAAAAATAAAATATCTGTCACATGTTGGTGACCAATTGCAGCTGAAAAAAGACATGACTACCATTACCAAATACAAGGACAGCTGCACATAACAGATCGAAATGTATACCTTTTTGGAATTTGGACATCAGAACAACAACAAATGGTAGTTCTAAGAATATAAAGAGATGACAAATTCTGTGAAAATGAAATGGAACCTAAATTGTTCAAGTTCTATGAACTACGTTTGCTCCCAGAACCAGTAGACCCCAGGCATACGCGAAGTATGGAGATCAGGGAACAATTGTGCAAAAAAGCCAATAAATGATGCATACAAGCTCCGTTACAATAAGTCAGCTTGCCTGCAAGAAAATGCTCCAAAAAAGAGAAGAAGTAGACATATGTTTCAGAAAGCAGGTAATAGTCAAATTTCCATGCTATATTTTATCTTTTCTGATTTACTGCACAGATTTTAGAATCACAAAAAAACTATTTAGTTTTTAACTCATAAGACGTTTCGTACTTCCTAAAAATTACACTGCTTTGTGATTATATTACACAACTTCGCTTGCTATAATGTGCCTAAGTAATAAATATTTGTGAATTACAAATAACTGCCTGAGTACGACTATGTTTTAGCAATGAAATAATGTTGTATGTTGAAAATTGTTCATAGATGCACTGTTACCGGATGACCAACCATGGAGCGTAAATATTATATGTTATCTCGAGGTAAATTTTGTGTTTTATTGACGATTACGCAGGAAATACTACCCTAGTCATGATAAACATTCTTATGAAATTATTTTGCTTAAAATCTTGTTATAGGCCTAGGAGTGTTTTTGTTACCACATTACTTTACATCTATTTTGTTCCAAGTGGTTGTTAATTTGACTTAGGCGTATAAACACACGTAAAACCGACAACTTTACGAGAGTATCTGACAGTTGGATTCAAGTACTGTCCATTACCAGTAGGTTATGTACAATCGCTATTATTACTAAAATTGCTGGCAGCATGTGGAATACAACACTCCAACAAAACATTTTCAGGTTAGTTAAAGCTAGGTTCATAACAGTGGTAAAAACTTTTTTTAATGCAGCAATAAATATAGGCAATGATGTCACTATAGGTAGTCTAACTACCCTTACATACTTCTTGGGCGTGGAGACTATTAGCCAATTATACATCAACATTCTATAACCTGTTTATTAATTATGTTCATGTACTACAATACCTTGCAGTGATTTAATTACTGTATATTAATAAAATGAAAAAAAAATGAATATGTAGGCCCAATTATTTGCTGACTGTGTTATAATGTGGTTTCCTGTTCCTTATACTTTGTAAGTTTGGTCTGTGTTGTTGCGTTAAAACTACGATGATTTATTGAAAAAATTGACGGCAATTGGTACGCAAATTCTCTGCCATCAATCATACAGATAAATAGTTAATTTGTCTACTATTTTGAACCGAATTATTTCTTAAAGTCTTGATTTATTATTTTAATCGCAGCAGCAAGTTAACGATTTTCAAACTATGTTAATTGACAAAGTAATAGGGTCTTTCAGTTTCTGCTCTTGGACTGCACTCGAAGCACTGTATCGTCTATTTGTCAGAACGCTCGTCGAGTGCAGCTGGATATCGTCTTGCAATATTTGAGCCCGCGGCGGTGCAGCGGCCACAGCGCTTGCCTTGAACCTAATCAACCCGGGTTCAATTCCTAACGCGTCCAACGGATATTCGCACAAAGTAAAGCCCGCCGCACACGAGACAATATTTCCAACTAGTTCGCTTACTAGAATGTTTACTAGTTTCTTTACTGGGTAGGATACAAGCCGATACACTAGGTGCGTTACAACTTTCTGCTGCACACGAAACTGGCTGGCTTGCTTGTTTTGTAAAGAGAATTTTCTCCGCAACATTAGTCTGTCCTAGCGATGAATACTTGCCGCAGTGATACTCCTCATTGCTTCAGGCGCACAAAGGAATTTAAAAAAGAGCTTCGTGGGCAAGAAAATGGCGGTTACGATGGAATCGGAATCGCGGCACCCTTGTTATTTTGGAAGAACTTGAGTAGGAAAATTGTGGCTATGTCTTGTGTTTGTGTATATTTTGTCGATTTCCGAAATTATTATTGCTGGAACTTCTTTTTTATTTTTTTTTGCAGTCAGCTCATATGGTCTTTCGTCCACTTATTTCCTTCCATGTTTCCGAGAAATCGCGCCTACAATGTAAACTGCTCTTTCGTCCAATTCTTTCCCTCCATTTTTATGTTTCTCTTACTCGCGCGCGCCAAAACTTCTAGTGTTACTGTTTTGATGAATTCTGATTGGCCGCTGCTTAAATATTGCAATGCAGCTCGCAACAAAAATAGGACGCTGGCAATTAGGCAAATCCAGTACCTGAGCTCGCAGGGCTGCTAGTAGCAGGCAATATTTTGAGTAGAAAAGCTAGTAGCCGAGCCAGTACGACTCCAAGTATACAATATTGTAAGGAATATCGTACCATGTGCGGCGGGCTTAATTCAGTGTGAGAGTAGAAGAATGTCCGAATTATATCCTATAAAAAGAATAAAGAAAAAGCGGATTATAGCAGGTTTACAATCACAATGTAAATTCTGACTTAGAATATCTCAGTTTTAGTAAAAACTGCGCAAATCTCCCTCATGTATGCATCAGTAGCTATGCATGTGAGCTTTCATCACTTGTCGTAAAACCCTTGTTACAATGCAGTCAAATCCAAGCAACTGTAAGTATGGTAATTACATTGTCGCGATACACATCCAGTAGACGTTAGCTTTCTTCTAAAATGTAGAGACGCGCACTGGCAATTGCATGCATGCACACACACACAATATATATATATATATATATATATATATATATATATATATATATATATATATATATATATATATATATATATATATATATATATATATATATATACATATGGAGTGAGTAGCGCAGACAGGTAATACGAGAGCGAGACAACGCACGACTTAGATAAGCGGAGAGCTTATCTGTAACACTGGCTGTGGCTGGCCAGCCACGCATCACGCACTGTCCTACGGAGGGGAAGATGACTTCCCCCACTCTCCGTCCATTGCTTGTCGAAACCCCACAGCCTTGCGCCACAAACCACGCCTCTAGGCTCTGATCCGGCGCGAAGAATTCTTCGCCCCGATTTTCCCACGCTCAAAGATACAACCCTTAACTGCTTGTTCAATTGCAGCATCCAGCTTAGATCACCAGAAATAACCGCGGGCAATGGCTTTCATATGCATAGCTCCATCATGATGGGCATGAAGCAGATTCATACATCCGAATGCAGCTGCTGGGGATCCACAACCCTGTTTTCTCATAGCAAACATCCCTTGAGCACCAATAGTTCCTGCTTATGCACTAAATATGGTTGCATTTCTGCTGTCACTTACTGGCCACCCACTTAGCATATATTACAGCACCTTGGATAACGTGTTTTTTTTTTCTGTTTCTACTGCTATTCTCGCTGGATCTACCAAGATCTCTGTCAAGGCTTCTAAAATGAGGAAATCACTTAGTTATGGCTAGAGGCACAAGTATTTCGCGTATTGATTGTAGGTCAGGTTGAACGCCAATAATCTGTACATCACTGAAACGTCCGTGATCAGACGACAGCTACATACACACATTTGGAGGTTGCAAAACCATAGTGAATAATACAATAATTTGTGGGGCTACCCACTTGTACGGTTAGGAACCAATGGATATTCGACTTTGGCCAGTGTATGTATAGGACTGAGAAGTCTAGACTGCTACCAGATTAATACGGGAAATACTCGTGCCTCTAGTTATGGCACTTCAACTTAGGGTGCTTGGAGTGATAGTCCGCTCACAGCATCGGCATGATGTTTGTATCTGGTATCCTGACCTGTACTCTATCTCAAAATTAAACATTCCTAATATGAGGCTCCATCGCAACAACCGGGGAGATATTGTTTCTGGAAGGGGCTGTTTTGGATGAAGAAGCCGAAGGAGTGGCTTACGATCCGTCACTATCTTGAACTTCCTCCCAATCAAGTACTGCTTGAACTTGGTGACAACATAAACTATGGCCAATGGTTCCATGTCCACCTGCGTGTAGTTCCGTTTGCTCTTCTGGAGAGCCCTAGAGCTAAATGCAATCAGAGCTTCTATTCCATTCCAGAAATTGTGTGCTAGTATAGCTCCTATCTCAAATTCATAAGTGAGAAACAAAACAATGTTTGTGTGCTGGAGCATGGGAAAAGAAATCGAGCGTCATATGATTCACACAGCTACGAATCAAACTAGTACGTGCATACACAATGAAACATGCCTGTTTATTTACAGTCCAGTAGAAGCTAATAAACCCACAGTTTATCAACAGAATCCATACTTCCGTAGTAAACCATCGTAATTTGTATAAATTACGGAAAAATCCATAGTACCTGGCACCTCTGCAACTGCCTCTTTTAGACACAGTTTCTCCGTATCGAGGAGTGCTTGTTGTATTGCCTTCTCCCCGACCCCAAAAACCAACCGAGCACACAACATGCAATCTAGATCTGGAAAATTGCAGCATGTGCTTAGCCGCCACAACTCCGCAACATACACCGCAACTACCGTATTTCCTCGATTCTAAGATGCACATTTTTTTAGGCTTTTCGAGACCTAAAAGTGGGCTGCGTATTAGAATCGGTGGCGTCTTACATTCACCAGCATTTTAATTGATGTAGACAAAAAATTTAGTAAAAAAAATAATTTGTTCCGTGAATTGCTAGCATGTACTTACAAAAGTGGAATATCGCATAATTAATCTAGAAATAAACGTGAACAAAACCCCCGTCTCAATTCACGTTGCAAACGGTAACGAAAACTAGTTGTATTTCAGTCTTAGGCCGTTTTAACACTGCAGCAAAGCAGCAAAGCACCCAACCACATGCCTCACGTACCGAGCAATCGATAACAGCTCAGACGACACGGCTATTTGGAACAAGAACTGCGTGTTCTGACTGAATTATGGCGAACAAGTGCCGCCGGCTGTGCTGTACCTGAGGCACACACACACCACACATACAGAAAGAAATGCGTCTGGGAGAGCTGTCTCTTCTGCTTACACACGCACCCCCACGCAACTACCCGTGCTTATCTCTGCGTACCTTGCTAATTGCTAAAGCTCATATTTTACTGCAAGGGCCTGGAGCTTTTTGATATACGCAGCAAGGACAGCAAATGAGAGGGTGCATTGGAATTACTATCTCCTGTGTCTGTGCGTTTGCTGTTCTTCATGCTCACACAATTTGCCGTATGTTTTTTTATCTTTTAGTTTAATGGCAAATTCAACATTTGATTTAGTGTACACTACTTATAAATTATAATGTAACACACTAAACGTCCCATAAACTTGAGCGAGAAGCAATAAATCCTTGCGGGTTGGCCGTTGCATTGTTATCGTACACACCGTCAGGAAGAATGTGGGAACAAGTGTAAGCTGCCTTTTTTTTGTCTTGGAACAAGTCAGCTTGGACAGCTGAAGGGGAAGAAAGAAACATAAAAATAAAGAAAAAAATCACAGGTGGTGGGGAGCATGTGAAAACGAGCATGTCTAGCCTTAGCATTGCTTTTCAATGTACTGTCTGTCTAAATTTGGTAGCACTCATATAGGTCAGACACTTTTTCTGTTGACACACTGCCGGAATAAAATCACAAACTTGTGACCTTGCTCAAAGTCAATGTGGACACGTGCGCCCAATTTTGTTACTACTTATCGGCTTGGAACTTAATTTTGTGCTACCACTAAACACAGTTCACAACTAGCGCGCAAAAACAAATCTATCTCCCCTTTCCCTTCTGGATCTTCTGCCATACAAGCACGGGCATCATTTCAAAATTTTCTTGGGGGGGAAGGGGGCAAAATTTTTTTTTGGAGAGTGACCTTGTTGCATCTTTTTTATTAATTAACCATGTATAAATTAGAAACTTCAATAATAAAACTTAAGTTTTATGTACTTTAGTTAGCATTATTTAAATAACAAAATACAAAAAATATATTTTATACACTTAAAATTCTAAATCCAGGAGGGGCATTTGCCCCCACCCTGACACCCCCTAAATGACGCCCCTGCATACAAGGTAATGACGGTGGCTGGGATGCTGAAAAAGGGGTGGGGGGAGGTGTAAGATAAACACGTGGCTCAGATGCGGCGAGACAGGATGCAAGACACACAGTAACTATCCAACATTTATGGTGGTGGGGTGCGGGAGGGAGGCGGTACAGCAGCTGCCGCTTCTATAACAACACATCTGCCTGTAGCTTTGCTTTGGGCTGGTGGGGCAACAAGCATCAGTTGACATCACTGCAAGATTGGACTTGTTTTAAAAAGAAAGGCTGGAATGCATCTTAGACTCGAGTAAATACGGTATCTCTTCTTTTTCGTCGCGCTTCAGGAACTTGAAAATCTCCACTACTTCACTTGGCTTCAGGTGATAGTGATCGGTTAGCTTGGTGAACACAACCTTAAGGGTACTACATCCGTCGATTTCGGTGATATTAATAGTCACCAGACCATACAATTCCAACCCACATACCGTATAAAATACTGCCCGCTTAGCGTCGTCAGTCGTGATGTTATTCGCGATGAAATAAAACTGAAACTGTTCGTGATACGAGTTCCCGGATTATTTTTCAGGTGTAAACCCGCCTATCGTGCAGATTAAAGCAATTTCTGTAAGCCTTATACCACTCGTAAAATCTTTTTAACCTCATCGCCAACTGTTATGTATTGTTTACGCGCATGCCGCCATTGTCACTAGATGTCGTTGCACAGGGTCAATGCTGCCAAATGGCCCGTGACAATCACAGTACACACAACCTTCTTCCGACAACATCTGTCAATCATCAAAGCAAAACTTATCTGATACACTTAAACAGTTTACTTTAGTTTACGATTGACATTGCTGATGAAAATAGGTAACGTGTATTCTAAATTATACCCAAACACCTGAACGAAAGTTGTATTTTAAACAATTTATAAATAATTTATGATTTGAAATTAAAGTATTCTTCTGCAAAAATCATATAAGCCTATTTTTAAATTTTATTTTATCATATAATTTTTCTTATACATTTGTAATACCAAGCTATGAAAAAATTAACAAGTACCATTGAATATCTAGTTGATGGCTATCCAGTTTCTGTCTAGAGGTCATAATACACTATGGCTGCCTGTAGGCAGCTGATAGCCTACTAAACAGAGAGTAATTAGTTTCATCTGGAGGTGATAATACGGGCCCTAAGATTTTAAACTACTACAGTAACAAGAATTTACTAAAATTCAACATAAAGTAACTGGCAGAATATCTGTAAAAAGAAATGAGCCCAACTGTATTACAACTAAATGGACTGGCCACTATAAAATTTTCAGTTGGCTATTAAAACCACATAACTTCATTTTACAAACAAGATAAACCACCTCAAAACAAACAACTAATCCTGAAACTTCTGGAAAAAAAAAAAAACGTTTTCACAAAATGTTATAACCAGCACATATACGAATGTCACTGAGCCATTTCACTAACAGTTCAATATCTAGCTGTGATATGTTCATTTAACGTGAATGTCATATTCAGTTCGATGGTGATTTTTCAGAGGAATGAATTATACCTCCCGCAAAGTAAATTAGCCAAGACTGTTATGGGTAATGGTGCATTGTGATCTTTAATTCACTGTATTTTACCTGTTACAAACATTCCTGAGGGTGTACCAACATTTTTTATATTCTATGCTCTAAATGTTAGTCTACTACACAGTTTTACATTGTTATATAATAAATTACTTACATATTACCTGACATTTGTTTGAAGATAAGAAATATTGTCTTATGTCATCATATAACAAATGTAGGATAGTATGGAAGTAATATATTGTCTAACAATGTAAAAAGGTATAGTAGATTAACATTTAGAGCATGAAATGCCAAAAATATTGGACCACCTTCAGGAATGCTTGCAGTGGGAAAATAATGTAAATCACTGATGGCAGTGCACCATCCATCTTAAATACCGCCCCTAATGCAACTTCCAGTCACTGTGAAGTTAAATTTTTTTTTATGACAGATACAGTGACTTGAAGTCTTATTTAATGCTTACAGCTGTAAAAAATTAACTATACAATAAATAGTAAATATTAATTTAAAGGTGATAACTCTTGATAGCAGAAAATCATTATAGGTCATAAAGAAATGCTTCCATATGTAGAGTTAATAAAAAATGTTGCAGTAGCTGTAGATTAGCATGCATTAGAAATGGTTGGTACCTGGATTGCCACGGTGTTATAACTCCATCATCAGGTCCACCTATCAGAACCATTTTCTTGAGTTTGGTGATGCCAGTTTTATACATGCTACTGTTGGCAGACATCAGTTCATTGTTGACATACTGCAGAAACCTGCTGTATTTGAAGTACAGCTCCTGGTGGTGTGGGTCATTCCAGTAGTTTCCCACAGAGGTGTGCTGTCCAACTGCTGAATAGAATAGTTCGTATGCAAACTTGCATTCTAGACTTGGGAAGAACAGGTGAAGGAACTTAGCTGCAACAAAAAAAAACATTTCCCAGCTCCGTACCGAGCAGCCTCAATACAGGACATCGCTAACCACTTCATGATCGAACTAAATCAGTCACAGTAATGTTATGCCAAAGTTAGACTGCCTAGATTATCAAAATAATAATTCTTAAATGTGTTATACAAAGGGCACAACTAACACGTAACATTGATGTAACTTGTGGACTTTACACCACACACTAAAGACACATTGCATGCCATTAACAATAAGATATATCACCTGAAATTTTTACTTTTTACACCAAGTTCAACATGCTTTTGTTTTACCAGTAACTATCATCATTGCAACATAAACAATTTACAACCATCTCAAAACTCTCACAAAGACGTGTCGAAACCACCGTCAGAAATAATCAGAGACTGTATATAAAATTCTATTAATATGAAGGAGCCTGAAACTTATTTTTGCACCATTCTTCTACAAATCCCATCCTGAATGTAGTAGCAGCACTCTACATGACAGTTAAGCTTCCTGATGTAACTTTTATTATTCTCTTATGCTCTTTCCTACTGCTACCTTTCCAAGTCTGCACAGTGAGCTTGTTCAACCGACCAGTACTTAAGATACTTTGTCTGAACATTTAGTTGATGCTACAAGCATTTGCATAACTCAATCTGAGTATTTTTGTGTTACTGAGCTGCAAGAATGGTCACCAAGCACATGTTACATACTAGTAGTTAACATTAGTATTGTGCAACACACTTTTTACCTAAATTGATAAGTATGCAGTAATAGAAGAACAATATAAACAATTCTGTATTCACAGTGTGCTCTGATTGTTTCTGAAAGTGCTGATCCACACATCACTGCTGTAGTCATGTTGTAATATATGAGTACAGATTAGCACTATTAGAGACCATACTACAGTATTTGAAGTACAATACTACTTATACTGGTTTGCCACAATTGTGTAAAATTTTCTCAGATTTTTAGGGACAATAATACATTAGATCCAAATCTAAACATAGAGCATTTGTTTACTATCACTGCATTTCAAAATAATTTTCATGTAAAGTCTATTAAAAAAAGGCAGTGCTCTCGTGCTGTAGCACCGAGTAAACTTTTACAAAGTTATTGTGTACTTAATTTTATTAAATTTCAGGTAATGTGCTACAATTTATACTTCTAACCTTTCTTAATAAGGGATTGACTGCTTTGCGCTAAGTTTTATAGGCGGACGGAGTTTTCTCAAGTAATTTTGTTTGTGTAAGCTGCCCTTTTCTATGGTGTAAACCTGGCTCGGTGCTACCAGACTAGCGCACGGCTGTCACTCCCCTTTCCTACCCCCTGTTCATTCTGGAGCAGTACAGAGATGCGGGAACCTCGCCTTTATCAACACCTGCTCCGTGCATTGAGCAGAGTAGCCCTCCTAGCTACTGCGCAAGCGTGCGACAGTTACGTCAGCACGTTGACAATGATGGCCGCTCGCATCGCACACATGTTTGTACATGCAGACTGATAAAAGTAATTTTCGGTGTCGCATGGACGTGTAGCTGACTTAGAATAACTTTTATGAATAGTACGTTACTATGAATTATTATTGTAAGTTGCTGGTGTGAGTGACATGACACTGTGCATAAATAACAAACTGCAGTAGAATCTATGTTATTAGTCTTTGACGCAATGGATACATTACCAACGCTTTATGATGGGATAATTTGGTAAGTCAAATTTTACAATATTGATTAATTTTGTGCAAATTCGGTGTTGCTTGATCGTAAGTGGAAATGTATTTTAAGGTTTGTGTCCGGGGTTTATTAGTGGCTGGTTTGTTTTTCAGAATAGGACGTGGTACGAACTGCACACATTTATTTATGTGTTTCGTAATTATAATCATAAATATCGTAGGTCTAAGGCCTAGCTAATAATAAAACAAGCTGTGCACCTGTATGTGCTGATTTTCGAGGACAAGCACATGAAACGCCTGGTTTTCATAACTGAAGGAGTTTTAACTTATAGTTTCCGAAATAGTTATTTAATAGTATCAAAATGATATGCGATGCGGGGCTGAAGATATGCGTAGGCCTACTTCGCATGTGCTATAAAATTGTGTCTGCATTTAGACATGCTGAACTCTAACGTAGTCGTAAGACGTCTCACATGCGAAATTGTTGGCATTTTATCTATGAATTGGGTTCACATTAATCGTGAGGAAACATAGAGGGAATGCAGCAAAAACTAATGTACAGAAACTGAGATTGTAGGCTAATGAATTTACTTCGCAAGTATTTATACTAACTTGCCGTTAGTGGTATTCATTGCTTGTGTATTTAATGCGTACCTATACATTGTCGATAACATTTTTCGGAGCAATGTAATGTTGAGCTGACTCTCAGCTCGTCCTCCTTAAATTTGTACTTTTGATATGAACTTAAAATTTAGTTTCGTCTGTGTCTCCGCTCTGCTTGAATTTCGCGCCGTCTACTCGGGTAGTCATGAACGCTAATTCAGTGTGATGTGCCTTTCCCCCCTTTCCCCTCCTTAGCAACCCTCCCTTCTGACCCCTACCTGTTTGCCTT
>PNEQ01001299.1:0-11905 GCA_003012365.1 Medauroidea extradentata
GGTCAGCTTTTATATCTATATATGAAAACATAAAAACATCATTCTGTTTATTTTTACTAGCATTATTAATAGCCCTCAGTCTCCTCTTTGCAATGAGATAACACATGACTTTGTATCTTTTATGGATATCAAGATATTAAACAATACAAAAACCCTTGAAAATGTAAATTTTGGTACACGGTACCGGCCATTTTGTTCTATAAAATCAAAATGAGGGCAGATAAAAATCAATAACTTTGGGTTTGCACTGTTGAAATATGTACATTATGTGTGACAAAATTTCAAATTTTTTCAAAATGGGTCAGCAACCAAAATAATTGAAATTGGGTGATTTTCCATGGAATGACCCTTTTGCCCCGATCGCAAACCTAAGAATCTAATAGGATGTAATTTTTAAATCTAATTTAAAATTTTTCTTTATTGACTATTTTAATTAATAATAATCACAGTTTAAAATTAGTTTATACTTAAGTACCTAACTGGCTGTAAATTTTTTTTTAACAAAATTAGACACATTATGCTCACGTTAATCTATTTTTGCGTGCAGGAGTTGACATTCTTATGTTCCAAAAAGGTTTTTATTTACAAAAATTTTGGTTTTACAG
The DNA here is from genome assembly GCA_003012365.1 of Medauroidea extradentata. Taxonomy (NCBI): domain Eukaryota; kingdom Metazoa; phylum Arthropoda; class Insecta; order Phasmatodea; family Phasmatidae; genus Medauroidea; species Medauroidea extradentata. The sequence goes on from PNEQ01001299.1 coordinate 606, forward strand.
TGTTCAAAGTCGCACGGATAATCCAAAAACCGGTTAATCGGTGCACGGATAATCGGGAGTTTACTGTATTATTATTATTACCTAATAATAATGAAACATATAGACAGAGATGCACGTGTATTTACAGAATCATACTTGCAGGCAGGAGAACATGAAACACAGACAGAATACACTTTTTTTTTGCATGGTTGCTACATTTCGCTGGAGAAGCCAACTTCTTCAGGCGGCGAATTATTGTGTGTAATCATTCACTGCCCGAGGAAGCTGGCTTGGCCAGCATACGTTGAAACCACGCAAAAATGTGTCATCCATCTGTGTTTTATGTTCTCCTACCTGCAAGTATGAATTTGTAAGTACTTGTGCAAACCTATCTACACATTTAACTAAATAATAAACAGTGAATACAGTATTGTACACAGATCCTTCATTTGGTTTCAAAAATTTATAAAGTACCACAAACTTACAATGGCACCTTGAATGGATTCACCATTTAGAGTGGAAGAGCTACAAATTACAAATATGTCTCTCTAGGCATGCTGAACAAGTCTCAACATTAACTTATGGCAAAGAAAATGTACCTAGCAACGCCACAGTCGCTAGTATTTCACAAATTTCAGATGACTTCGTGGCTACTAGTTCACCTAGTACTGATATCAGTCATAAACCAAAATTTCATGATGTGGGGGATTTCTCACTATCTGAAAAGTCGAGTGATTAGGTTAAGACACGAGAATTATGCTGGTATAGGTAGTAAGCCCCATCTATGCCTCATAGCACAAAAAAAAACACAAATAAATAAAACTTATATACACTCTAAAATATGATAAGTTGCGCCGTGTCCTACACCATAGAAAGCCAGAGCTCCTGAATCATAAGTGAACTGAGTGTCAAAATTGCACTCTTAAGTACACAAGACTTGATATATTAGTGACTGAACACTTGTACTAACAGTATGTATTATTTGAATTATTTGTATTTGATAGCCAAATCATTTTTAGTTTTGTTGGCATGCTTTTTCTGCAATGTTCCGACCACTTGCCCTGTCTTACTATTCCATAGCACAAAAGTTCTACAGACCTGTATTTAAAAAAAGTTTTTGTTGTTTTGACATGGATAATTTCGCAAAAAAACCGGCACCGTTAACTCACTCCTTGAAATATTAAAACACTATTGGAAATATATGCACCCCCACAAGAAACTGAAAACTCAAAACAATCGACATTCATGCTCACATGAACTGTACGTGATTGGCAGAAACCTTCCTAGACATGTGTGCGGACTTAAGACAGTACTGGCCATTTATTGTAAAACAAGTGGTTGGCAATAACTCGGCCACATTCCTCGCAGAGAGAGATAAAGAGATAGAGCCTGCTCACCGTTGTATAGTTACTTATAGACAGATGTATGTCATGCGGGCAGGCGCACCAGAGCAAAATTTTGTGTTGGGAAGGGGGGGGGGGCAAAGACGCATTTATTTTGCAAATATGCATATACCCCAAAATACCGGGGTGCGGAGGTCCTCTCCCAGAAAACTTTGAATTTAAAAGTACAAAATTGTGCAAAGTAGATGTTTCCAAACAGAAATATCGAGTATAAAGCAGCAATCACAACAAAAATAATTTTAACATTAAGTTACAAATATATTACATATACCCCAAATATGTGTAGAGGGACACATACTTTACCTCCCACACAAGTGTGTCAGGAGGGAGGGGGGCAACCGCCAGCTCCGGGGTTACTGCACGTGGCTACTTAGTGACTCTCCTCTCTCTCAAAAAACCAAAATCACCTCCCTCCCACAATTTACACCCACTCTTCCTCAACGGTAGGCAAACCCCGCCTGCCCTTGGCCAATGGGGAAAGAGGAATAGCAAATACTTCCAACAACTTTCCTTTTTTCTCCCTCCCATTCAGTCATTGCTCTTTCCCCTCACGCAGAAGAATCCCTTTGTACTTATGATTTTTAAAATCATTTTTCAGTCTCCTCCCCCCCCCTTAAATTTTTATGACGCAACCTGCGTCATAAAACACCCTGCGGGTGCCCCTGAATAACGATTGTTCAATTAGAAGTGAATGTTTCATTCAGTTGTAGCATGAGAACGATAGGGTACTTGCTTGCGAACATAGTGTAACTTGAATACTATATCTGAGCAAGGCCAGGAAGAAAACATGTGAAACTAGATATGAGTACGCAGTGAAAAGTAATGCGATAGCATTTCAAGAACATAGTATATTATTCCCTACCTGATAAGCATTCCTTGTCGGCATAGTAACTATTTTGTCAAGGAAGACTCTAAACGAGATAAATGTTCGCAGCAATGGCAGAAATTAGTTTATTCCTATGTTTCATGAGAGTAATAAAACTGTTTTCTTATTCACGTGGCCACCATCTGACAGTTGAAAGTTTTTTTCATAAAACACACTGATCAAGCAAAAAGTCAACAACTTCACGAAACCAAATATATTTTACTAACATTATTGCTCATTTTATATCAATTAACTGCAGAAAAGTGATTTTTTTTCCTTGCAATATCTGAATTTAAGTTCACTCTCACTACATTCAAGGTTACTGGCATTGGAAACTATTTTAACTTCTTGTGGTCCTTTTTATGTTTTAGTTTTAAAAAGTTTGCAAAAACAGTATTGTTTATGTATCATAAATTTTCATAAATGTTCACAAATCACTTATTTACAAGAGCACTAGATTAACAGTTCGTAAATATTTGGACAATGAAACCAGTCATAAAAACTCAACTTATGCTACAATTGTCGTAAGAAACAACCATAAAAACTGAACACACACTTTTACGAAGTGCGTGCTACAGCACACCGTACTGCTGTCTAGATACCGTAAGAGGGATAGAAAGCTGTCAATTTCTTACGGTGCGGTCACTGTTATTTACATACTGCTACTTTACAGACATTGTAGCAAAGGCTTTAGTATACATTGGTCTACATATTTAGGTTCTAATCTGTTTCTCTTAGCTCAAAGAATCTGACCTGCTTTTGAGAACACTATTTCAGATCATACAGACATTGCAGGTCACCTTGCATACAATGTTTTGTTGAATATTTCTGTGCAAACTAAAAACTAATACAGTCACTTTTCCTGTCAGAGTACAACATTTTCAAGAATCGCTGCATTATTTGTGTTCAGTTGCTGGGTGTAGTTGCAAAAGATTTAAATCCAGCAATTTTTCTATTAAGGTGACTCCAAATTGAACATGTTTCCTTTCATTGTTTTCTTTTCCGCCATAGTATAAACATTATAAATTATGTCAGTTGTTCTGGGTTAGCAGGCTGCCAAAAAAAAACCCAAAACGTAGATGCGCATAAAATATTGCACTTTTTCGTGGTCACACCGATGAAGCCGAACCTCAGTGAACTGAACAAAATACCAAATTAATGCGACAATTGTAAAAGTGACCAATCATCTTAAATGCTTTAAAGTCCAGATTGTAAACTGAATGAACATTCGAACTGCACAACGAATGGAATCCAGATTGTGAAATGAATTAACATTCAAACTGTGAATTGAACTTACATTTGAACTGCGAAATGAATGAAAATTCAAACAACACAAACAAAAGAATTAATCATTTTGGAAAAGAACATTCAAACTGAAACTGATCTCAAGAAACATTTGACTTTGCCCATCGTAGTGTTTTCCCCTTAATTACTACCAATAAAGGTGATTCTAAATACATTCAACTGCTGCACCAGAATGTGTTCTGTAACAGTAGGTATAAACAGTAAATTTTCAATTCTCACACTCTGTAAAACTTACTCATATAAGAATCCAAATTCCTGATCGCCATCTTATCAAGCTGCTGCTCACTGGGAGGAACGACTGGCATCCCTGCTGAAGCCTTTGTGTTGCTTTTTGAAGCAAACATTCCAAAATGGCATTCAAAAGACCTTACTATAAATAAAACAAAGCAAACACAAGTCTGAGTAAGTTTTCTTACATACTAAATCAGAGTAACACAAAAAAAATTTTGATATGTGATATTCAGAGTCAATTACAATGATAGACAAAAATTACTGCCACAGGTTAACTGTTTTGTACAATTTAAGAAAGTGCCTGCATAACCTTAAAATAAGGGTTATATATGCACTTAGTGGGATCCACCAAAATGATAAATTCAAACCCTTCTTACTGCAATATCCTTGTTCACATCACAATAATGTCAAGTCTTAACTCCACCTACGACGTATCACTTGCAGTATATTGGTCCTATACCTGACAAAGATAATTGTTCAATAGTGAAGAGAGCAACCCCATCAATAAAGCAATGATTGCAACTTGGTTGCAAACTTGAGTGATCTAAATTAATAAAAATAATTTAAATTTCACTACATTTTTAAAATTTGTAATGCCCACACTCACTAAGTTCATCATACTGTATTTTAAAATCATCACCCAGAAAGTGGAATAAACAATGTTAATTTGTTGTTACTGCTACTACCTATGTCAGCTGTAATTGTAGAGCGGAGGTAAAGGTACACTGTCAAAACAACCCTTGGCTCCTCTTATAATGTTAAATAGATGTAAGGGGGTAAAAATGTGTTTTGTAAAATGGAGGTATGTGATTCAAGGGTCAATAGGCAACCCACTCTCAGGTTTCTAATGATAATAATGATAATAATATCTAGATCATTTCACTACTCTCATACCCTTAGAGATCTCTGCCTTAGTATGAAGCCTAGGCCAACCTGATCCTACTGTGAGATACTCCAACAACTTATGTCGGTATCCTCTCAGCAGCCTCTAATCAAGTGATCATTGACAATTTTAGTAGAACCTAGCTGCTAAAACAGCAACTTTACTTCTTTGAGGAAGCAACTACAGACCTTGCCTCACTGTAGCCTCTCCCAGGCAACCTCTATCCCTCTGTGCTGCTGTGAAGGTTAATGTCTGGATGCAGCATTTTAAAGATGCTATATCCTCCTCCACTCTTCGAAAACAGAGAGAACAGAAGGGACCATTCAGAGACACTCCAAGAAGAAAAGACCCTCTGTCTGTCTTTTCACTTCCCACTAAACGTGCCAGAGAATTAAATAACTGCCAGCCCTTGCACAGCACAGAACTGTCAAGAACACTTCTGACCTGAATTTTAAATTTCCACCGTTCATTAACTCGAGAGCAAACTACAGAATGTCTAGGGCATAATTATAGATTCCAACTGAGCAACTGCTTCTCATAAAATGATCCCAGAGTAACAAATATCCCTGCACATCCGGCACTCATTCTAATTATAAATTTAGTAAAGCGAGGAGTGAAAGGTGGGTAATGAACAAGGAGAATCACCTCCAACACAAAGGGTGGCTGGCTAACGTACCAGCATCCGTAGCATCCCAGCCACCATACCTAGCAATAGAGAAGTGATACATTGCTGGTGTCTGGGCACTGTACATGTTCTTCTGCCTTGGCAAACACATGTGCATGTGATACACCGTTGTTACCCCTGGCTTTTCATTAAGGCAATGCCAGCATGCCAACCCACGCCAGGTCGCAGAAGAGAGATAGGTAGTATATGCCTTGGTGAAGGCATATGCATCCAGCATGCCTCCACTCCAAACTCTTAATTTTTCAAATACCTAATTACAGAAGAGTCAGTGCAGCAAACATCATACTATGTGCACTACAGTAGTAGAGCTGTGGGGAGTTGCCAGCCCAAACACTGTTGCAACAAACCTGACAAAAAAAAATACTATGAGTGTTGTCATAAGAGTTTATAATTTTATTCTCTGCTTCAATCAATATCCTTGCCCCTCTTAATTTCTTTAGACATTGCTGTTTGAGGGTACCTATTAAAAAGATACAAAATAAAAAAAAAATACACACACTCATAGCTTTCACACATCTTAAACTCTAAACACCTTTAATAAAATTCTAAATTATAAAATTGATTATGTTTGTGCTAATAAGACTAACATAATGGAAGATAAACATTTAAACATTGTGGGACAATAAAAGAATATTGTCATTAAATATTGCATAGTTTACACTTGTACCTTAATAAATGTCTAAATATCATCAAAACTAGATATAACTATTCAACCAGAATAAAATTTTCTTCTGTTATTATGCCTATAATTTTCAATAGTTGCAAGTTCAGACCAGATATTGTTCAATGTAAACACACGCAAATATAGTTTTATATGCTTCATATACAATAACTTGTAGAGAAATGTAATGTACAGAGATTATAATTTAGTACAACTACCATAGAGGTAGAAGTATACAGGAGATGGCCAGTTGGGACTTACTTGAAGTCCATACTTTATGCCAGTTTTGCGCAAACAATGCATTATTGTAGCCCAAAACATAGCGTACTAGTTATGTCCAATCTATCGAGTAAGGTTTTCGTAGGCGCCTAGCATGGTATTGATACTGTTGAATCAACACATCTGAATGAAAACGGTTACGTGCGTTGCATTTGGGTGTAAAGAACGGCCAGATAAGGGAAAGAAATCTGCTACTGTTACATTTCATGGATGGTTCATATTTTCACAGTGGGAATTATGTGGTTAAACAATTTTTATGCAGATAAACTTAGCAACTAACCTGAAAATACAGCCACATACATTATTTATGCATGTGTATGTCACTGACCACATACAGCTATTTGGTAATGGCAATAAAACTAACACACATGCACACAAAATGTTAAATAAATGGCAGAGACTAGCATAAATATATTAATCACTGTTAGAACAACAATGGTTTCCATGCACAAACGGGTAAGGCAAAGCCATTACTCACAGAATTGGGTTTCAAATTGCAGTCATGTTATTAAGTTCACATATTATTGCAAAATTTTGTTTTCCAATCAATGTAAACTATGGCAAAATTCGTGCATTGGCTCTTATGGGGAAAACAATGTTTACGAGCAACAGTGACCACATACATAATCGTTCATACAACAAGGGTTTAAATACACTGACTTCAAAAGTTTTGCCTGTGCAGAATACGGCATAGCCATCCCCTGACAACTACATTGCAAAATGACATATAAAGTCATCTCCAAATTATTATTATTATTATTATTATTAACTTTTATTTAAAAAATTACTTTTAATCTTATCTTACATTATACCAAATATTGTATAAGGACAATATAGGAAACACGTAAGAAAAACAAGAAATGTATAATTTTCAGCTATGCTGATATGAGTGCTGTGCCTTCTGCAGCAGCACATTGTTCTATGGGTACATATACTTATTGAAATGTAACCATAGACATATAGGGGCTTATTCATAGTCGTTTTTGACCCGGACTAGTGCGGGATTATCGTCGGACTAATTTTTGTCTTATTCATAGACGCGGACTATATTTAGTCCGACGTGACTTGGCGTTTATGAATAAGGTAACACTTGGTCCGGACCACGGTCGTAGAAGAACAGGTCTGGACACTCGCCTATCTAACAATGTATTTTGCTTGACCCCCTTGTTGTTTGGCTGTAGTTCACCAAGTTACCGAGAATGTCGTACTTTTTGGCGCTGTAAACCGGGCGGTCGGACTCAAACTCCGTCCAATTTTTTCCATTGTTAAATTTATAAAGTAAATAAAGATTGCTCGAGCCTTTTCTTAAATTTGTGAGCGAAGAAAGTATTTCATAAATTGATAAAAAATACGTTTTCATAAATTGTTTACCTTAGCGGAAAGGAAGTGGGCGGAGTTTAGTCCGACCGCCGTAACATCAGCGCCAACAAAACACAATATTCTTGGTAACTTGGTGAACTACAGCCAAACAACAAGGGGGTCAAATATCCAGGCGAGTGTCCAGACCTGTTCTTCTACGACCGTGGTCCGGACTATAGGACCAACCCTGGACTAACTGGCACAAGATGATCTCAGGATCATCTCGGAACTATCTCACGACTATGAATAAGGCCCATAGTATATATGTCGTTGAATGTAATCATGATTTTTATAACATAGACATGCTCTTTTAGTTATTAATTAGTAGAGACATGATTTTGTGGCGAAAAGAATTTTACCCCATTCCCTTTGACTGCCTTATGTGCTCCTCTACATCTGCCTAATGGTAAGTGATTGGATGTTTTAACCCTCACTTGTCTTGGGTTTCTACTGGCAAATCACTCAATATGAACTCACAACAATATTATTCTGATTGGGGCAGTTAAATGAGAGATGCGTCTGACCAAAGACACGCTGCCAATAATGATGAAGAACAGTTGCAAATGTGCACATAAGGCAATGAAACAAAATGTTGTAGAAATCTTTTCACGAAAAAATTATTGTGCCATTAATTAAATAAGTTAAAATGTAAAATATTAATAAACACATTCTCATACTATCAGGCTAAGAGAAATTAAGTCCATAAATTTATACCACCATAGAAAACAGAGACATAAGAATGTCAACTTTGCTAGTGTTTCAAGCTAATAGCCACAGAATAAATAAGTAGTAACAGAAGCGATAAGACGTGATTTTTATTGTATTAGTTTTCTCTTTGGATTGTCATGATGTTGGCACCACGGCCATAGAGGAACAGGTCTGGACACTGGAGTTGAAAATTGAGCCCGTTATGACTGATTGGCGCCACTGGCACTCTGGGGTTGTTTTAACATTGCGTAAATGGAACTACAAGGAGCAAACTCGTGTCAGAGCTGCTAGGAGAACTGCTAGTAAAATGCTATACTGCAATGTTAAAACAACACTTCATTGCTAATGGCGCTTTCAGTCATAACGGGGTCAACTCCATATCATTGTTCGATAGGCGAGTGTCCAGACCTGTACTTCTACGACCGTGGTCGGCACAGAATAAATAAGTGGTAACAGAAGCGACAAGACGCGATATTTACTGTACTTGTTTTCTCTATAGATTATCATGATCATGGCACAGAATTATTCTGTGATCATGGTACCTGAGTTCACAGAAGTTTGGTTATAATGAAGTTAAGTAGAAGCTATTTTATTATATCTGGCAGGAAATTGACACGTAAGTAACGTCACATTTACCATTCCTAAATATGTAAACAAGATACAGCCAAATTATAGTATTTCTTGAGATATAAGCGGTGGTTTGAACGAATGACTCAATGGCTTTGTTTACTTTCCTGTACGTCCTGAGAGCTGGTACAATAACAATGGTTAAAAAGCTCCATTATGTAGCTTCTAATAGTTAGTTACTATCTCATGTTGAGCCTTGAAACGTCATGTTTATTATTTCTAAATGATTAGTTAATACACAAATTAATTACAGAATCTCAAGCAATACAAGGGGTTACATAAACTTATGTCCCTAATCCACGTGATATACTGTTTATATTCCTGTACGCCCCGAGAGCTGGTATGATAACAACAATGAAAAAGTGGTTCTTGTCGCTTCTGATGTCGGAGTTCGTAGAAGTCTGTTTAGACAGCAGTTTAGCAGGACCTATTTTATTACCTGCGAGGAAACTGTCACGTAAGTAACGGCACACTTACCATTTTTAAATATGTAAAACAAATTACAGTATTTCTTGAAATAGGCCTACAAGCAGTTGTTTAAACAGTTGTCTCAAATTCCATACGGCTTTGTTTACTTTCCTATATGCCCCAAGAGCTGGTACAATAAAAATGGTTATAAAGTTCTTTCATGTTGCTTCTAATAGCGCTAATTATTATCTGATGTTGAGCCTCGAATCGTCGTTACCACTTTTAAATATTAAGCTAATATACAAACTAATGACAGTATATCAAGCACTACAAATGGTTTTATAAACCAATGTCTATAATCCACGTGGTATTGTTTATATTCCTGTATGCCCCGAGAGCTGGTATGATAACAATGGAAAAGCTTTCCTTATTACTTTTGTTACTAGCCTACTTATTTATTCTGTGCTATTGCCATTGAGAACATATCTTGTGTTTTAACAATGCTAAACGCTGTAGTTACAACAATTGATTATGCCAAAGAATAAATAAGAAGTAACACAAGTGACAAGGAAAGCTTTTCCATTGTTATCATACCAGCTCTCAGGGCATACAGGAACATAAAAAATATCACGTGGATTAGGCACATTGGTGTATATATACAACCGCAGTGCTCAAGATACTGTAATTAGTTTGTATATTAGCTTAATATTTTAAAACGGTAAACATGACAACTGAGAGGCTCAATTAACTCTATTATTAGCGACATAATAAAGCTTTTTAACCATTGTTATTGCACCAAATCTTGAGACGCATAGGAAAGTAAACAAAGCCATATGGAATTTTAGACATTGGTTTAAACAACCACTTAAATTTTACGAAATACAGAAATTTGCTTGTATTTCATTTACATATTAATAAATAATAAATGTGACATTTACGTATCAATTTCGTCACAGATGATAAAATAGGTCCTACCTAACAGCAGTCTAACAAAACTTCTATGAACTCCAAGGCCATGACAATCCAAAGAGAAAACGAGTACGATAAAATTAACGTCCAATACTTATTTAGTCTGTGATTATACCATACTTGTGTACAGTGCACACCAAAAATTTAACTGCCTTGCTAGCACGTAAAAAATTTGTTGGAGTAACAGAACATGAAGCAATGCCAGGGAGGCTATGGTTAATCAATCATGGGGGGAGGAAGGAAGCAAATGTGGCTGACAACAAAGAAAAGAGAGAGGAAAGATAACATCCACACTGGCTAGAGAGTGACGGTGGAGAGGATGGTAGAGAGCCTGAAGCCCCCCTTCATTGGGCTTGCAAAAACCATTGTCCACAGCTATCTATAAATAGCCTGCCAAGGTCGCCTGCTGCCTGTCTGCAGCCAGCTCACGCATGTGTTGTATGTGTGTGTGCATGTGTGTGTGTGTGTGTGTGTGTGCACACCTACACAACTGTCCCCCCTCAGCCTCTTTCTGTGAAGTGTTTTTGCCGCTTCCAGCATGTCCCCCTCCCCTCTTCTTCGTCAAGCTAACGTGCCATGACAGCAGAGCAAGCTTGCCTTTTTTATTTACTGTCCAGAGCTCAGAAGAAAGGAAGGCTCAGGAATGTGGCAGGGGGTGGCTACAAGCAGAGGGCTATGCGACCCCAACCATTACCCTGCTTTGCCTTCCCTCTCATAGGAGAGAAAAAAATAAGTGTCACCCTTTTTTATTTATTTCTTTCTTCATGAAAAGATAGCTGATTACGAGACGTCGAAATGAACTTCTCATATTGCTTCTGCCCGCCACCTACGAACTCGTTTCTGCCATGTCAAACAAAAAAAAAATTGGAGGTTTTGCAGCTGCAGTTACAGCAGTGTGTGTTGGGGAAAAAAAAAAAGGGGGGGGGAGAAAAAGAAAA
>PNEQ01001299.1:12005-24194 GCA_003012365.1 Medauroidea extradentata
GAACCCTGTTATAACGTTTTTCAAGGGACCTGTGAAAAAAAGTGTTATATGCAGGAAAATGTTATAAGCAGGAATCAATATTTTTACACCAATAAATGGATATTACACAAAAGTAACTTAAACCTTCTTAGTTTATGTACAGTAGATAAGCTTACAATGAGATTAAATGAGGCTGCAGTTACTGTACCATCAGAAACATGATGAACAGATACATTGTGGGTATAATAGAGGCTTTCCCGCTTATTTCTGTAGGTTCATGCTCGTCATCCTCAGGATCACAGTCTTTAATATCACTGTCATGTACACTTATGACACTTTCCCAGATATAAAATTGTTTTTTTACAGTTGTCTAAAATAATGCAGTTAAGAAAAATTTTACCCGAGTTGTGGTTATTGTCTGAGAAAAAAGTGATGTTATATGCAGGAAACGAAAATACTAGTGTTGTTATAAGCAGGAAATGAAAGCATTATGCCTTATGGATAAATGGTGGGACCAAAAAAAAGTAATGTTATATGCAGGAAAATGTTATATACAGGAATGTTATAACAGGGTTCTACTGTAGTATGCACCCCTGAATTTTTATCTGTTGCTTTGGGATAAAATTGTGCACTATATACGAGTAAATATGGTACTCTCTCATGTGTTACACTTCTAAAATTATACTGAAGACAGATACACAGGTTCCTGATGTTGAGAGCTCACGTCATGCAATAAATGTTCCATAATCCTTCTACAGGATAATTTGGAACAATCAACAGCATTGTCAGTATTGTTGTGCTAAAAAAACATACCTTTCTATATAACTAACCTGCTTTACAGTTGTACGGCTACAGCATTAAAGGTTAGACAAGCGTATATGGATATATTTATTTATTGTTAACTACATAATTTAGATAGGTTCTCACTTGTTTCACTGTTATTTAATAAGCAGTTCTTACAGCGAGATGTAATTGTGGGTCAGAAAAGTAATAATGTTGTTCTGTTTAGTAAAAATTAGCATTTTCCAGAAACACCATACTAGATTTAACAGTGAAAGAGTCTTTTATACACATACGCACACACACAGGATATAATAAGCACACAATGCGAACCAAGGGCTAAATTGCACAGAGATATTCCCTGCTTGTGTTCCACATTCAGGTATTATTTTAGGCATGTTCTGTCAAGTAAACATAGAACTATGTTTGGACTGCTCAGGATATTAAACTGCAACCATAATATGCACGTTGACGCATCACCGTTGCATCACACTATAAAATATGCTCGTCCCCAATTATTAACACCTAACTACTCAAACCTTTAAGCACTAGCCTTCTCCCGCACCACTGCTGATCACAGTGTTGCAGTTTATTTTTATGCCAGTGTACTGTGTTACCATGTAAGATCACAGTTTACCATCTTTATTTGTAAAACAGCATATACTTATGTACCAATGCTATCCAATGTTATTTACCACGTATAATTGCTGCAGACAGACTTTGTTACCAATGTTTATTTACAAACACAACCGAGTTTCACCAGTGTTACCAATCAAGTGCATAGGACTTTGTAAAGTGTAGTAAAATAATCACTGGAGATATGAACATAGAAATATTAATAAATGTATTAATTATAGTGTTTAACAGCAACACGAGTGTTATTTACGACAGTCGGGATATTTGTTTACACACTTGAGTATTTTTGTGCCATGAGTAAGTATTTTCAGAGTGTGTGAGTGGTGCAACTGCAGCAGCAGACATCCTTGAGCGGCCTAGCAGCTATTTTGCTAATGGTACTTCTGCCCTTCTGGCAAGTATAAAAGATAGGCATTTTGTCCAAGTTAGTCAGTCGTCAGCGGCTTAGCCTTCGGGACGGGTTGGCCTGGCACGCTTTCCTCTTCTTCCTACAAGGGTTGTGACGGTAGCCTCCTACCTAAACCCAACCTTCCTTCCATCCAAACTCTCCACCTACTCCGGAATTGTGATGGTAGCCTGCCACCTAAACCCTCGTACACCATATCAATCGTCCCTATAACCCTCCTACTGTCACCAGGTCGACTCTACGGAATCACTAAGCCCACTTGTCCGTGATTTAGCCTCGTACAAGCATGGAGACCTACCTTTGTGCTACTCTCTCTTGTCCTCATGCCATTACGCGCTAAATGTATAAAGTGTTGCTGCACACTTCCAGTAAAGACTTTGTCATTTAGTAATGTACTTTAATTGGCCCGTAGAGCCATATCATTTAAAGAAGCCGTGGATATGTTGTTGTCTTCTCAGGGATCAAGAGTGAGCACCATACTACCTTGTCATGTTGTAGCTCAGTTATTGGCCTGCAGAGCCATATCATTCAGAGGGGCCATACAGATTTAGTAGTTATCTCAGGGATCAAGATTGATAATCTCAGCCATGACCAAGACCTAATTTTCCCCCAGTATTGTCACGGCCCGATGTGCCTTCACAAGTTTAGTTTGTATTCAGTAAGCTTTGTCATACTGCTTTAAATGCCCTATTGAATAAGTTGTACTCTTCAGCATATGCCTTGCTGTCATCTTCGTGTTGTATCTTTGTATCGATGTCGTCGTAAACCTTGTTGTAGCTATCTGTACCCAATGTGTATTACCTAAGACTAATTGCAACCTAGTGAAATTAGTGCTAAAGGTGATGTAAATCAATGTCTGTGTCAAGTGTATTAACCTGTTTTATGCTTGAATACATCCTGCGGAACTTAACTGATCGCTTGTCTCCTTTCATAAAACATTACCTTGTGTTCCAACAACTGACTATCAGTATTAAGGTGAGTGATACAAGCCTTCCCTTATTTATGTAAAGATTGAGTCCCTGTGCTTGGACTGGAGTTCTTCCTTGATGGCTCACTCAGCAGTCACTCGCTGGGTCAAGGTTAGCTGTCATACAGATCACTCTAAAAAAACATAAGGCTACGGAACACGTAAATTGTACAATCAAGAACATAATACACACAAAAAACAAAACAGCACCACCTTACAATATCACACCTAGTAGTACAGTCTATCTAGTGTTAACTTTTCCATATTTTGACATTTCTCTCGTGAAAAATGAGCCTGGCAGTTCCATTGTTTGAAGCTTTAAACATACCTGGCTTCCTGGAAAAGCAGTCTCCACAATCCTGTTTACAGACACAATTCTCAGAAGTGAACTGTCTAATTATGGAATGCTTTTACTATGTATATCAGTGCCACATTGTGCATATAAAATGTTATTGTACAACATTTTGCCACTAACATTTTAGTCTCCAATTTAGCCTATGATTCACGTGGTGTTTTTATTATGCATTTGTATCAGTGTTTAATTTAAGCAGTATCGCATTGCAATTAGTGATACCAAAATCGTGTTTTGCTATGTAAATTAGACTGGAGAGTGTGGAACAGTAAGAAAATAATCCAGCCTTAATTGCTTATACTGCTGCATGTCTCTACGGTCTCTGTTGGAAAAAAGTGAGTGAAGTGAATAGAAGTCTCCACGCATTAAGCCATCTTTATTCTTAGTGCAGTGATGAAGTAGAAAAGTCAGCAGTACTTGGAGTGTTTTAAAAACGGCAAGCAGTTCTACCGGCGTGCTGTATAGTACTTTTAAGAAATGAAAACATGAACTCGATCCACAAAATATGTGGCTCAAATGTGAAGATAGTGCAGGAAATGTGACATCCGTGTATTGTGAATTGTGCAGTAAAAATGTAACTTCACTTCGTGATTCGTGGAACTTTAACGCAGCATTTATAAAGGATATTAAAGACTCTGCTCTAAAAAAGGACAACTGTGTTAAACATGCTAAATCAGAAATGCACAAGCATGCTTGGAACATTCTTAATAAACCTGCATCAATTCAAGAATTCTTTGTCAAAACACCTGTAGGCAAGGCAATGGCATTTGTTAGTGGTGAAACAAAAGATCGGGTAGAAAAACTTGTAGACATTGCTTATGTCTTAGCTCAAGAAGAAATAGCATTTAATAAATTTCCGAAACTAGTCGAACAAGAAAAACGCCATGGAGTTAAAATTGGCTAAACATGTGCTACAGTACCAAAGTGAGAAGAATTCACATCTTGCATTGCAACTACTTTGAAAAATGAATTGATAAATGACTTGGCAAATGCTGAATATTTAACTATTTGTTGTGATGGCTCCACTGATGTCAGTGTTACTGAAAAAGAAATAGTTTTTGTGATGTTCATCAACCAAGATACTTGTGTGTTGAGTTCAAATATTTGAAAATCACTGATTTACCCAACTGCTCTGCTTCTGCAATTTTCACCAGTTTGAAAGAAATCTTGACTGAATTTGGTGTTACAAATATAAAAAAAAAAAACTTGTTGGTTTTCTGGCTTTGGACATATACGTGGTGTTTCTGCTGAACTTAATAAACTCTGTCCGTGGCTGTTGGCAATCCATTGCCTTAGTCATTGCCTCAAGCTAAGTGTAAAAAACTACATACAGTCAACCTATCTCACCAATGTATTCAAAATTCTAGGTGAAGTCCACGCGTTCTATTCGAAAAGTCCTAGTCGCATCCATCAGTTTCAAGAGCTAGCTATGGTTTTGGGTGAAGAAAACGCCACTTCTGTCCCAACTAGTAGAGTACATGGTGTGAGGTGGGTTTCACATAAAAAGAAATGTCTAGATGTCTTAGTAAGGAACTTTAACGTCATTTTGAGTCAGTTGGAAAATAGGGCAACAGGAAATAATCCTCAGGCAGCAAAACTGGTATATTAAGCCAAATGAAAAGTGCAAAATTTGTAGCATGGGTATTGTTTTTTAAAGGGGCACACAACACAAATTTCGATTTCTGGGTTTTTATTGTTAATGAAAGAGAAAACAATTACTAAGCGAATGCAACAAACCCGGCTCAAATACATTGCGCCAAACCAGAGTTACGCGATGAGGAAGATAAATATGAAGCGCGCTGTGACGTCATCTCGCTCATAGCAGTCTGCTCTGTGCTCTAGTCTGCCCGTGCTCGGGGACAAGGCGATAGTGGCAAGCATGGGCCCCTTCCTGCTTATTGTTACGGTACGCTAAAGCATGAATAGTGCCTCACATATTTACATTATTACCTCGTGTTAAGTTACAGTGTATGTCGTTTAACTTAATATGAGTAAAAACACTATTGAACCATTTCAGTTTGAGCTGCAGCGAGAAGACTGACCTGACCTCGCGAGCCAAGATGTAAGTGACATGAATGAAGTAAATACTGTGGGTAGGGCACAAAATCGTTCATGGTGCTCGTGTGGTAAATGTGATATAATGAACACAGATGAAGAGAGTGTGTGTTGTAGTGGAATAGAAAATGTGAGGAATGTTACCCCAGTGTTTCGCTGCGTAACAGAAAACGCTTCTTTTAATAATCTGATAATAGATAGGGAAGTTTTAACAATGACTCGCCATAATTTAAGCATAAAAACAAAAAGCCGCGTAAAAAAGCGACAGCAGACAGCCGAAAATCCTACAAATAAAACGTGGAGATATACTGCCTACAAACAATTCACTTCCTGGATAAACTCATGGACAACTATAGGACAACACAACAGGGTGGTTATTCCTCCGTGTGTTGTTAACAGAATCAGGCTAACATTTCTGGAACCTAATGGAATCTACACAGGTTTTAAAAATGACAGTGGTCGATTGCCTAATTAGGCCATTTACATTTTTTATATAGCAACAATCACATGTTTCTTTTATGTCCTAGGCCTATTATATTCTCTACAGTGCTACATAGTTTTATTATTTTATACTAGTACAAAAGCTGTAGGTAAGTTCAGCAATTTTAATAAAACATACCTGCTTGCTGAGAAGCATGTTGAAAGCGGGAAAAGCGTTTACACTTCAAGGCGTCGATAGATGGACGAGGTACCGTAGCAATGTTTTCTGGCAGCGACAGGTCTACCGCTTCTCCAGGCTCCTCTTATGGTAAGTTCGAATCTCTCAAACACCCAAGTATTCGCTTCATAATTTCTTCTTTACACCCATCACTGGAATGTGCATACTTGTTTTTAAGAACCCAGCCACCAGATGCCTTTGAATACTGACTTCTACACCCGACTCTGTTTTTTTACGTTCCAGTTGTAGTCCAATATAGCTAGAATCGATCGCCTATGCAAACCGCAGAAAGAGAAGTGAGCTCTTTTTGGCGCATATTTCAAACGAACGTTATGGTAACTTTCCAAATTACCAGTGTGTACGTAATGTTTAACATGCTTTAAGTCCTTCAAGAATGATATATCTAATACAATTTTCTTTAAAGCATAATAAGCCTCAGATAAACCGCTGAGCCAAAGTTTCTATGAATTTCCTTCTTCACTGACAGGTTCATGTTCACAATATTTTTTTACACTTCCTGCAGTCTCAATACAACAAACGTATCAAAAGTAATATGGCACTTATCTGTTACACATCACTCCACTTGCAGACGTATCTGTTACGAGACATGTTCGTGCGAAACACGGGCGGCCGCGCGACTAGTACCTATCAAGTGTTGATGACAAAGCAGCAGCAAGCAGTTGATGCGGCCAGGCGAGCGACGTGACGTCACAGCTGCTTGGTTCCAGCCGTGTTTCTTGGAAACGGGACACCGCAAACGAAAACTAATACTGCCACACTGCATACAATTACTTTATCTTTCTTTACGCTACAACTTGTGTTTTGTATTGTGTGCCTCTTTAAGGACATTTTGAACCATTTGTCAAAACTCTCACTAGTGTTTCAGTCTGATTACATCAACATGTTGTATGCTATGACGATTTTGAAACAACTTTATTCATTACTAGTCAGTATGAAATATGGCCATTTTGGTGAAGTTTTGAGTGGACTTCTCAAGCCTGATATGGAAGTGGAAGAAGATGGTGGCCTCCCTTACCAGGGATTTTCTTTGTCACACTGCTCTACAATTCAGATATTTTAGGAAAATTATAATGATGTTCTTACTCAGCTGCAGGATGTAGTGTACTAGAGATTTCCTGATCTACATAAGAATGATCTTATAAGACATGGAATGAAAATTTTACATGATAAGATGTGGCCCACTGACGAAACGAACCTACACATTTATGGAGATGACAAAATATCAATTTTTTGTGCACACATTACAAGGAAGTGCTGGAAGCGAAAGGTGTAACACCTGATGGTGTATGTGAAGATTGGCAAGACCACAAAACATTTTTGCTATCTAACTTGAGGCACATAACTGGAAATGAATTTTGGACACAGAGTTGTAAAAACTGCAAACAACATTTTCCAAATTTGGTGCACATCATTAGCATTCTGAGACTCTTTCCTGTCTCAAATGCAAAGGTAGAGAGGGCTTTTTCTACCATGAAGAGAGTTAAAAATGATTACTGGAACAGGCTGAAGACTGAAACTCTCTACAACTTAATGAGAATTTCTATCGAAGGTCAAGAGTTCAAAAACTTTTCTTCTAAAGAAGCGACTAAATTGTTTTTTAACGAAAAATCCTGCCGTCCAAATACACTTCCGTATGGACCACGCCCAGGCACATCACAGGAGTAATGTACTATATGGTTGTGGAGTGTGGACTGTGGACTTGATGACAGTGTCTGTCTTAAGAGAGAGAAAATTTATCTTTCAGTGCCAGCTGACAGTTCTGTAAGTTTAGCCTGTCTACAATATAAAAATGTATCTGTGACTTGTATTTTTATTTTATATAGTTTATGTTTCTATTATTTAATAGGTATTTTATGGTTTTATGCTACATACTAGTAAAAATAACTTTTAAATTAACTTATTCTTTATAATTTTTTTGCAGTGAACTGCTACACAATTTTTCTCTATTGTTATGCATTCCTAATTATGTATAGCATTTTGCTATGCATGTGCAAAAAAGTAAACTAAACACTGGTTTATATCTGGACAAAAAAATGTGTGTGTGTGTGGACACATACACAAAGAAAAAAACAAACAAAAACTGAGAAAAAAAAGAGATCTAAAGAGAGAGAAAGAAATTGTTCTAATTTTTAAGGTAATATACAAGCTAAAGCAACAGCTGGTAAGATATTCTGTCAGATTTGTTTCCCACAACATTAGTTCACCATTCATCAGTTACTATCTCGCAGGCCACTGTGTATGCTGTGTAAAAAGACAGGTTTGTCTGAGTGCTGTGGACATCTGGCTTCACTCAATTTCTGTCATTTACATTGTGGTTTCCAAGAACTTAACTTCTACGTAAATTGAAGACTTACAGTACTTCTTCCAACCAAAACACACCCAGTTATGTGTTCTACACATCCTTGAATTGGCATTCAATAGATGGCTTGGCCAGTGATCTCAGAATGGTTTGCATGCTGGGAGAATCAGCAGTTTTTGCACATAAGGCTTAATGCATTAGCATGTTTGTTACATGATTTGTACTGAACCGTGTAAAACATTGCTATACATTTAAAGTGTTACAGTATGAATAAACACAGTTCTTTGAAAATGTACAAAGATTCTTATTGTCCAGTGTTTTAAAATATAAATAATTGTATTGGAAAGTCGGTCGCTTTGCATTCGAACTTGTTGTATTTTATTTCTGTCTGTTTTATTATTAATTTATTAATTAAAACTAGTATGCACAGTTCTTTGGCAAATTGTTATACATATTTCAAAACAGTGAATACCGCAAATCACTTACTATTGCAAGGTAATTCGTAGGCCTAGGCCTGCTTCTTTTAGCCTCGCTTGCGAATAGGCTTACAAGGAAGATTAGACATATTTTTTTAACAAATTCAAGGATTTTGAAGAAACCGTAGGCCCGTTTATGAAATTAATAGTAGTTTTATTATGTTAGAATCACATACGTATGCTTATAATTTCACATTTCTGTCCTCCCAAATTATTGCTGCTAGTCAATGGGCATATAGGCCTACCTAGCGGTTTATGTTACCACTTGCGAGTAAACATGAAATAATATTACAAAATCACAAACATATTTAAATGGAGACATAATTTGATTATACACTATAGTGGTTTTGTGCATAGATTTTTTTTCCTCCATGTTGAGTAACTACTGTACGAATTTGAGGTTTTACTGCGCGGAACTAACCCAAGACAATTAGGGGAAAGTTATGAAAATAACTAGGGTAGTTTATAGGTATTATGTTTGATTGGCTAGGTATTACAGTGTTTATGGCCTGAGCTTTTTGTTAATTTCTCTGAAATGTGTGTTAATAACATATATCCATGCGAATTTCTCCAGAACGTTTAAGGAGTGTTACAGTTCACCGGAAGTAATGCTATCAATCATCAAATGACCTAATTGGAGTTTTTTTATATACTGTTAACCATGTTTTCATATGCATATAGGCCTACTTCATTTATGTACAGCTTACACATGCCAACATTAATTTGCAGGGTATTACATTTGATTCAGGGAAGTGGTTAGAATGAAAACAATTGTTTACAACGTGAATTAATGATTTATAATTGTGGACTAATGAAGCAAAATTCACACTGTATGGAAACTTGCATTGTGACAGCCTGATGGGAGAAGGTTCATTGTAGGCCTATTCATTTTTAGAAAAATATTTCTATTGATTTGCAGCATTGGTTACAGAAGAAAATAACAAACCTTGACCCATTTGAAATATTGCCTAGTATAATGATTGTGTGTGTTCATCATAAGAAACATGCAGCCAAAATTATTGTCTCTTGTTAACAGTGACACAATTGATTTAGCTTCATTGTTGTTTATTATTCAATATGACCTAAAACACACGTATTTTACAAACATCTGCAAATGCCGTATACTAAAAAATGGTAATTTTTCGTCTCTTGAGTGTATTGAAAGTGCTAATTAATGAATAGAAACTTGTCAACCATGTAATCATATATATTTTCTGGTGCCATTTGTGCAAAATCAGCTGTTACTACCTATGACTCAGTACACAATTGCTCTTGGCCAAGCTGTCCATTTCTACTATGCTGAAATTCATATGGTCTCCACAAAAAAAAAACTACAATGCAAACTTAAGCCTCTTATGGATTGATAATTGACAACTTCAGGATAATATCAAAAATATATCATTGGTCAACCTGGATTTTAATGGTTATAGTCAATCACCTTACTATGCAATGCAATAATTTCAACAATCTTTTTGAATTAACTTTCACTATGCTAGCCTGTGTATAAAAGACATTTCTTATTACTTAATGTATTTCCATTGCTGGTTAGATGCTAACACTTTGATTAAATATACCTTCAATTTAACGATACACTGCGACACAAATTTGTAACATTATAACTACAGAACCATTTCTTTTTTTCTACCATTTTCAACCCCAGAAGCAAAAAGAGGGGTGTTATAAGCTTGACATGTCTGTCTGTGACGTCGTAGATAATAAACAAATGGGCAAATTTTTATGCGATTTTTTTTGTTTGAAAGCTGAAGTGATCGAGATGGTTCTTTGTGTCATCGTAGCTCCTAAACGAATGGACCAATTTTTTGGTACAGTTTTTTTGTTTGAAAGCTGACGTGAATGGTTTTAAGTGTAACTCATAACTCATATTCAGCAACAATTACATTAAAAGGTGAATTAAATATGCATATACAATAAATATTCATTAGTCCAAAGTGTTCCTTGTTTATTAACAATATAAAGGTACTTACAACAAACACATAAAAGTAATTTTAAAGTTACTGTACATTAAAGTGAAATTCCTAGTTTAGAAAACAATACATGACTAACAAACATTCAACTAATTTAAAAACTCTTATTTGGAACTTCACAACTATAAATTACAACATAATTCTATAAATAATCATTCTGATTTAAACTGCGTAGTTTCTTCATCATGCCAAGATACTTTTTTTTTACATTTGTGCAGTAACATTAAATCCTATGTAACAAATCATTGTGCAAGAGGATGACAAAATTATGTACACTGCAACTCAAGAATATTATACTTTACACTCAATGTTTGAACACTGTACCAAAGACAAAAAACAGTTAACATAGATTCTGTAATACTTAATCTCATAAAAAATGCAACACAAAAACATTATTCATATGAAGGCATACTTGAAGATGTTAAGACATTTTATAAAATTCACTTTTGCTGTACAAAAGTACTGGCTACTGATGTGCCCACTTTTTATTTTCCACAGTCTGCAACAAAATCTTTGGAGGCTTGCAATATCTCTGACTGGATTTTTAAAGACTGAAACAATAAAAAATAAATAAATAATAAATAATAAAAAAATTAATTAAAAAATACACTAAATAATAAAGGTATAAAAATTGTTAACGTAGAGGCAGAGACACCTAAAACACTACAATTTTCACACATCACATTTTGTGAAAAAAATTTTAAAGAAGAATCAGCTAAAATTTAAAAAACATTTAGTTAAACCTACCACTTTAAATGATATTGTGTTATGATGACATATACATGGTAATAATCACACTTCTACTTCCAGCTACCTCAGATGTCAGCAATAATTATTAAATGAAATAAGGCACACATGACTTGGAGCCTTTGAGAAAATTGTTTGTATGGTGACGCAAAAGAATTCTGCAAACACATTTATCATTTCTGTCGTGAGTTAAAAATACACAATTCACCCTAATATTGTTTGTGTGAGTGTGTGTGTGCAAGCGCGCACAAACACACAGAGTAAAACCTGTCTAAAAGTAATTTTTTCAATTTCGGCAGGTTTCCTTTATATGCAGGTAGCAGTCAAGAAATTTTATCAAATCATAAAATGCAAATTACGAAAGTTTATGATTTTAGTGACCTATATCATCAAAATTTAAGAAAAACATAATTATGCACCTATTACTTTACAACAAAATACTATTCTGTACAGTGTGTAAGCCACATATTTTACACTATCATATAAGTAAAGTCTTCATATGCGGGCTTGATGACCTCACACTTATTCATTTAACTTGTCCTGATGTTCTCTTAAACCACTCTTCAAGAATTTTGTCTTTTGTTTTTATTGTGTCATATCTGTGTTTTCTTGCAACTAAAGCACACCACTTATACACTAGACCCCCGATTTTACGAACCCTGGATTTAACGAAGGTAGCGATTCTACGAATACAATCTCAGGAACCCTCAAAAAATAACAAAATTATATGACAAAAAAAATTGTAAGGAATTACGTTGACAATGAATAAAACGTACTGTATCTAATTCCCGGCATTAAAATATGAACTGTAGAGTTGCAGTTATTACT
>PNEQ01001299.1:25194-54889 GCA_003012365.1 Medauroidea extradentata
TTATATTTCAACTATCACTTACTTTATTTTTCCGTTAAATGCTACGGGAGTCGGGCTATTCGCTCGAGAGAAGACACTCGGAATCTCGATTTTCTCATTTTTTGGTGACAAGGGTCAGTCATATCTACCGCTCAACAGTGTGACGTCTGGCTACTGATATCAATTTATGTTTACATTATTACGTTAATTAATTTCCCGCAAAACGCTACGGAAGTCGGGGCCTAGAGACACTTTGCTGAAAAAATGCAATTTTAAAATTTTCTGTTTCGGCAAGGGAGGGGGGGGGGGCAAAATAAGCCGCTATCGAATTTACGAAGGTAGCGATTTTACGAATGCGATGAGAGGAACCGTGAGTATTCGTAAAATCGGGGGTCTAGTGTAGTTTTGGAGGCACTTTCCCTTTTTTGTATGCTTTGATCACTTTTATTTCTTCCTAAGAGAATGGGTTTTATGCTTTGGCACTTTGCACGCTAGAATTTAGGGCAGAAATTGCAACAAAATGGACTCAACTCAAACACAAAAAACACCCTTTACAGTTGCCTAAGTCACTTAAGTGTACTGTGTATTTAGCCATTGGATGGTGGTGTGGCATTTCATGCGAAAAAATTTTTAACCCCAAAACCACTGAATTTTCCCTATTGGCCGGCATATAGGGCAACCCCGCACATAAGACGAGTGATGGTTTTTAAGGTTCGAAATCCTGAAAAAAAGTAAATTATAACTTTTGAAATTCCTGCCCGAAATTTTTTTTTCCTTTACCAGAAACATAAATAATTTAGTTGGAATAGTCTTAATGTATTTTTTACCGGTAAATAAACATCATAGAGGACACACAAACGAATAAAATTGGATACTAATGCCCTCCAGGCTCCTGAGAGTAAAGGAAATACATGGCGGTGGTAACACATGGCCGGCGACATCATCAGTTGCCAGCAGCTGTGTGCGACTTGGTTATGTCGGATAGAGGCCGGCCATGCACTACATGGCAATGCCGAGTTGCAGCAGCTGCTTGCAAGGTCATCACATTCCTGTGCGCTGTTGTCACCTGCTAGCCAAGCTAGACACATGAACGTGTAGTACGGTACCTAGATCCTCGTTTCCTTCGCCCGAGAGTACTGTGCTGGCAACATAAAGGACCTATGCATGCAGTACCTAGATCCTTGTTTTCTCCGCCCACGAGTTGGGTGCTGGCGAGACAAAGAATCTAGTCATACGCTCCAGTTGTATTGATAGCCCAGCAACGCACATTTCGCTGCGAAGCAAAAGTGTGTGTGTGTGTGTATATATAATTTTGTACCCTAAATTTTATATTAAAAAACAGGGCACTTGTATTGATTTGTGATGGAAAACGCAATCCTTGTAACATCATACGAGCTTACAGCTTAACTTTCAAATGATTATTAGATTACCAAACATTTTCACATCTTCATATAAGACGAGTAGCAATTTTTGAAGGCCAAAAATATGTAAAAATCGTATATGCTAGCAAATACTGTATTCTTATTGTTGTTCTCTAGAAAAAGAACACCCACTTGAAACTACAAATACCATGTTTTGAAAATTCTGTATGCTTGTTAGAAACGTGATTTTGGGGCCTTTGGAAATGACTAAAAACGTTTTTTTTTACGGCTGTAAATCAGAAAATACTACCTGAACCCGTAAACTGTATCATAAGGTCAGTGCATTGGTCTTTATTTCATATTATGCAAAAAATAAAATTTTAAGGTTACCGCTTGAAGTCACCTAGGAAAGAGAGTTCTACAAAAACATTGCACACCAGTTTAGCGCGCTGCGAATAGAGACCATGTGCCCATCGTCGAGTGTTGTACTATGGCTCTTATCGCTCCACTGTTCTCACGCGTCAAACACGGAGCTCTTGAACTGGTACACAGTGCTCTTAATAAATCATACAAGCGTTGCATGTCTATTGTTTGTCAGAACTAGACAGCGGACAGCATGAAAAAATGCACAAGAAAACAATGTGTTTGTAACCTTCACTTGTTTACCACATTTTCGAGCCAGAGAATTAATCTAGAATAATATACACATGCAAGTTGTGCAATATTTAATCTCTTTGCCTGCAAAACTGAAGGAATAAAATTCTGAAAACAAAACATAAAGGAATTGGAAGCTATGCGACACCTAAACAGTTTTGCGATCTATTTCGAGTCTAGTGCCGCTGCTCGCTTGTAGGCACCATGCGTCAAATTATATGCGCAGACAAATGTGATGCAGACGAGATTCTCATTAGTATCATTTTTTATCTACTGAAAATTGAACTGCATGGTTTCTTTACTGTGCCAGATTCGGCCATCTGCTTCTGATATTTCAGATGTCTGAAACATTGTCGCCGAGCTGTCTATAAACAAACAGAAAAAAAGCAGTGTGTACGGTAAATAAATACAGCGAACTTTAACTTTTTTATGTAACTCGCGCCATACATTCGACTAGAATACTTTTTCTAATCAAACTCATGTCCATTGTATGTATGTGACTACGAGCAACAGGAATATTTACTCTGATTTCCATTCTAAAATAGCCCGCTTCTGCATTACAGAGGTTTCAGTTTTATGCACGATGTAATAGACGGTAAATGTAACAGGACCATATTTTATTTTTCCATTTGTACAAGTTTTTGTTTTGTGAAGAGTGCATTTTGGACAGGTTTTACTCTGTGTCTCTATGTCCATGTATATAAACAACTGTTAGCTTCAGACCAATGTTAACAGGATTTGTGGAATAAATTTGTTTGTAACCTGTTAACAGACTGTGAGGTTAAAAAATGCTTGCTCATTAGCAGTGTGTGTATTGGCAGCTGACGTTTCGACACCAACATGATTACAATCCTGACATTGTAGTCTAACCTTACTGCAGGTGCAGTCAGAGAGTCACCCCTGAGGAGAAAATAACAGTGTGTCCCTAATTCCTGTAATTATCTATTCTCCCTATCTCTGCCTCCTCCCCACTCCCCTAACAAGGTTGACACATACAACATGGTATACATCCAGTCCTCATTCTCTGGCAAGTTCCAGCTATATCCAGTTCCTTGGTTTCCTGAGCAACTACTCCAACATACCCACAACCTTGCCGGCCCACTAAGTTGGGTGGCAGGCTACTCAAGGCCAGTGTTTTAAGGTGACCCCCTGAATATGCTGCATATATGTGTGTATGTATGTGTGTGATGCACAAAATTGATCGAGCGCTCAATATAATTTTTGTGTGTAAACCACTCAACTCAGATATCACAATTTTTGTAGCATTGTTAAACTTTACCCTGCATTTCCTACAGTGTGGGTTTTGGCACTTGAGGACCTACTACATTCAGCATGTTACCTGTATTAACTCTAAAGCAATTTGTCCACAAAAATGTTCCACCTTAACTTGCAGCAAGACTTAATTAAATTATAAACAGCTTACTCCGCTAACGTTAAACAAGCTTAAGGACTTGTTCCCGAGTTTTTTTCAGACTGGTGCCAATAACTCAAATATTTTTTAACCAAAAGTTTTGAAAAAATTTTAATCAATGTGCAATAACACAATGCACAATACTCTGGACACGTTTTTTTAAATAATGTACCATTTGCCAGCAAAAATAATTATTTCCTTCATTTTTGCTTATTTTCACGACGAAAAACATGGTACTTTGGGTAATGAAATCTAAAAAACCGTTCAGTATAATTCTACAAAAAAATTCAGCTACAAATTATAACATATAAGTGTCAAAACTGTGCAGCAAAATTTTGATATGAGTGTTAGGTAGCAATAAAAAAAAATATTTTCGAAATCACTGAAAAATCCGTAACAAGGCCTTAACGGTTCACACTGCCAGGGCATTACCTCCCAATATAATTAGCCATCAATATGTGAGCCATACACGACAGTGGCCACTTAGCATTATGTGATATCCTTGACAACCTTTCTAACAGTTGGGCTAAGTTACCGTACTAACATACAAATAGGATATCAATTAAATATTTAATAATTTGAAACCTGGCAACTTCAAGTAAATTAGTCACCAAATCCACTTGAAATGCTTCTACGATGACATAAAAAACAGCCCTTAGCTGTGCAAGATATCCGATATATACAATGTTATGGTTAATCACTAAAATAATTATAGTTATTTCAGTCCAGTTGTTGGCTGTAACTGCTCCAGTTATATAACAAATAGTTTTGAACATATTTAATGAATTTTATGTTCATAGTGACATAATCAGTTGATTCACTGGATCATAATTGCTAGTTTTTCAGTTTACCCACAACAGCATTTTACAATCTGGCCAAGTGTTTACTTACGTATTTTTAACATACAAAAACTATCAGAAGTTACACTTACCTCAGTCAGTTTTGTTATTGAGTGATGAATACTTGACAACAAATTATCAAATTCTCGAAAACCAATTTTTGGTTTCTCTGTAGGTAACAAATTTTTCACAATGGAAATAAAATCCAAAAACTTCGCTTTTTCACGAAGTAACATTTCATTTTCATCATCTGGTTCCTGCTTTATGACCATTCGAACACGATCAGCAACTTCATGTGCATTTTCCTAAACACATAGAATAGTTTTGAGATTCCGATTAACATTAAACAAACAAACTAAAGAGAATTGCATAAGGTAGTATTTTTCTTAACACCTATAGAGTTTTGAGATTCTTAGGCAGTGTTCAATTTCGTATCAATTTTCATTTTATTTGCAACTGCACATCGTATTCTGTAATGTTTAAAGTGGGATGCATGAAACACTAATTCAACAAGACAGCTGCCATTTGTTATTCAGCATGGATATAAATACATGACAATTAAATAAAAAATAAAACAAATCTGTTAACCAAACAGTTTCATAGTGGTACAGACAGAGTCATCAGCCTGCTACAAACTTCATGAGGACGTTCCTTGCGAATTTCGATAAAATGTCAAAAAATATATGCCAGGAAACTCCTCTCAGAGTAAACCCTTGTGTAGAAGGGGTTGAAACTATGCACTTTATCTAACTACACTGAAACCATGTGATATTAATTTTAGAGGAGTGTGTACCAGTTTCAAATGTCCATGTCTGACGCGTGGGAACAGCAGAGCGATAAGAGCCACAGTCCCAAGCTCGTTAGGAAGCATACCATCTATAGTCACAGCGCACCAAACTGATGTGCAAGGTTCTTGTTGCTGTCATTTTCCTATAGGACTTTAAGCAGTGACAATAAAATTTTATTCTTGGATAGTAAGTAGTAAAGGCCAATGCATGCTTCCAGTTCTGCAGTTTACGAATTCAGGTGGTGTTTTCGGAGTTACAGCAGTATAAAAAAAATAGCAGTTCATATCCATTTTGAGAGGCCTGAAAATCAGGTTTCTAACACATGCAAAATTTTCTAAAAATTGCTGTCCATGCACCACGTGAGGACTTCTCTTAAGAGATGAATTTTTGAAGGTATGCCAAACAATTTGTCACTGTAACATGGTAAAATGGGAGTTGCTATCCCATAAACTTAGTGGGAGAGGAGGAAACGAGAAGAAGGAAAATACAGACATATGTAGAACACCTTTTTTAACCTTTCATATTCATTTTTTTCCTATATTTTGCTCCCAATTTTTGTGGTCCCATTTGCTGCATTTAGATGAAAAATTTCTCTTATTTTACACTTTCTTGCATTTCAGAACAATTTTTGTAGGTTCGTTGAGAATAGTAAAAAAGGGATTCCTCTGTAATAATTTGTACTACCGACAATGCACAATATCAAACTCAACATACAAAGATTGCAATTTGTATCACATAAAAGCCTCTGCCAGTTTGGGAGGTGTGAAAACCATTGAAAACTCAGTGCATTGCCCTGCGCATGGGGAGAAATAACTACTTTCAACATTAAAATTCCACATCACAAATTTGTTTAATAAACAGTTCACATCAGCAACATACACAAAACAAATATTTGAAATGCTCTTACCAAGGAAATACTATATGGACGCTTAATCACCACTTCAGACTTGGGCATTTTTACATCTTCTTCAGTGTCAAAAAATTGTATTTCAGGTAACTTTACTTCCATACACAATGACTTCTGAAACAGTAAAATAAAATGTTTGTACAAAATATGTTGGAGTCAAATTAACATAGTTGTAAGTTGAAAGGGCCCTCTCCTTACCCCGTCGGCTAGGCCCAATCAATATTGCACCTCCCTGTCGCTTGGCCCACGTAACAACAGAAATGGCACACATCAAACCTAGCCCTTATTACCACAAGACATGGAGGGTTCAATTTTACAAATGGTTTTAGGATCCTATGTGTGTGTTATGAGCTTCAGTGTTAAATAAATGTATAGTATACACAGTCAAACTAGTTTAATGGAGAAGCAGTTTGCGGCTCCAATATGCGTACGTAATCCACACCTTAATAACTATATCAGTATCAACTTTAAAGCCGCTAATGGTACGCGAACTGAGTAGAGCGGTTCCGCCGCTATATCACTGAAAATTATATGCCCAATTCATTGGCACCGTGAACTCTGTCGTAACTATACCTGCATTTTTGGGAAACGATTTCTCGCTGGCTACTGCTGCACGGCCAGGACTTGAACCCCGTCCCCATGTAGTGGGTCCTCCTGAGCACAGCCACTCGTCCTGGACTGACACCCACGTAGTGGATTCTGCCGGCGTCCACGTCCTGCTAGCTGCGTCCTCCTCGTCTAAGACCCGAATCTGGGCCCCAAGTATTGAATACCGCTGACGTCCATGTCTCCCGATCTGCGTCCTCCTCATCCTTAATCAACCTCATATACTACGAGCAGTAAAAATGGTTCTACCACCACTCCATTCATCAATGTAGTATTGCAGTCAGCCGGCACGCACATGTAGGCGAAATCATTCAAAATTCCCACGCAGCAGTAACGTAGTACGGTTTCCCTTATATACTCCCTACTTCCAATACTCTTAACTTTTACTGCATCCTCCATCAACACCACTCTTACATGACCCACGGTCAACTATCACGAGCCGCATTGTCTGAACATGCCATTTTAACTGCCCGGCTCTGACTAGCAACCACGACCTAGTACTCTGCTCTCCGCCACGCTCGGGCTTACTCTAAACAGTCCGGGCTCCTAGCGGCTCTCTACCTAATTAAAACTCAAGGAAGTTGGTTGCCACAGATGGCAACACTTCACCTTACAATATTTACACAACCTTTGTATTATATGAGTATACCATCATTGCATTCAAAACACCTATAATATAACACATTTATATAATAGTAGATATCCTTAGCGTACATTTACACGTCTCGTCCACAATGACGTCACTTAATCCTCATTCCTGAGACGGTCACGTCTCAAAGTTACTTAGGGCAAGGTTGTTTACTTTTTTAAGTTTGTTTGTTTCCAGGTTGTCAATACCAAACCAGACCTATCATTGATGTAATTAAATAAATACAAAATTAAAACTACTGAAATCTTTAAGTCTAAAAGAGGGTTAAAAACAGATTATGTTTGTTAAAAAAAAAGCAAATAAAATCAGTTTGGCTATTTTGTTTTTATATTTTAAGTTTAAAGGGCCTCACACCACAAAATACACACAAAGACTCCACAGAACATCTCACATCCAGTTGTTTGACATGTCCTCTTTCTCTTGGAACATAATTATCTCTATTAGCCATTTAGCAGCGTCTATCTTTCATTTACTCACAGAATAAAATTTGTAAAATCAACACACTGCAACGACACACATGCATGTAAGTCTTGCAGACATGTACAATATGGCACAAGAAATATATCATCTGCAAGGAAAATCTTTGATGTAATTTGATGACATTAAATATTATTTACAATTAAATAAAACAAATAAAATTCTGAAAGTCCCATTCTATGGTACTATTTCTTAATAAATTTAATTTATCTGGTGATATTAAATATTATTTACATTTAAATACTGTATGAACAAATAATATGTTTGAAAACCACATCTACGGTGATATTTCTTAATAAATTAAAATAATGCAGGTAATGCTTTATGTTCACAAGTGTTACCTTTAAGGGATTGGGCCCGAGTTTCTTCGCATCTAACGACAACTATTTTTTAAAACATAAATGGGAGCCGATATCGTAAAATCGCTTCGTAACTTTGTTACGACTGATTTAAACGGCATACTTTAATTTTGTCGAGTCGGAACTGTGAAAATTAGTTGCTAATTAGTTAATTAACGAAATTTCCTTTAGATTGAAAAATTAGCTATACTCATCATACAGTTTGTCTCGAAAAATTAAATTGCATAGTAAAACCAATTTGCAAAAAAGTTACGAAGCAATTTTACGATACTGACTCTCGTATGGATTTTAAAAAATTATTCTCTCATAAGCAGAGAAACTCGGGCCCAAGCCCTTAAAACTGACCCACTGAGAAATTATTTTCTGTAACATTCATTCCTTTTCTATATTCCACAGTTGTGAAATAGGTGGAAAAAACTCCCTATTTGTTAATTTCTTATGCATAGGGAAACATTTTAGCTTATAAAAACCCAATAAGTTTGCACATGAAGGTACTGTAT
Organism: Medauroidea extradentata; assembly: GCA_003012365.1. Taxonomy (NCBI): domain Eukaryota; kingdom Metazoa; phylum Arthropoda; class Insecta; order Phasmatodea; family Phasmatidae; genus Medauroidea; species Medauroidea extradentata. The sequence continues at coordinate 33,725 of PNEQ01001299.1, forward strand.
TTTCGACTGTGTATAACTTCCACTTTAAAGGAAAATTCTGCTGTTAAATTGGATGAGCACTACACAGTGTGGCATTTTACAAATAAATGTGCTGTGTACAATATAGTCTGTCTCATGTAAGAATGCCACTTGCATTTATTTTTTTTAGTTGTTTCCATGAAATAAGCAGTGTTTTCCTCTGCCACAAGCAACTTAGCTGGGTCTCAAACTGTGCCATTTATCAACATTAAAAGTTATTTTCTGCAGCAATTGGTACACACGACAGCCTTCAAAAATGTCAAACTACTGAATTCTTTCGTGAGACATACTATACTTTTTGAAACTTATTTTCCAACAGTGTGTATAAAGTATCAATATGAATTGTTAAAGTCAACTTGCACAGTTTGCAATACGTTGATGTGTGCACAGGCACGTCCCCTTCCCACAGCCAGTCTGCCAGGTTGTAGAATGCACCTGAGAGAACTCCCTCGTTACACAGTGCCAGTGGCAGTTCTTGTCGAGTGACAGCAGGAAGTGTATAGTGTGCTAGTGTACGGTGTCCCTAATTTTGCATTCCATTTCTAATTTAACTGTCCAGTGTTTTGTTTATTAAATGTCAATTCACTATCAAATGTTCCACATTTCAATTCACATTAGTAACATTATGTCTTTTTATAAAATGCTACATCACACCGCAATGCAAAGTGGAACAAGCATGGCTGTGGCCTGGATGCATGTTAAACATATTAAATTAAATATTTTCACATTGTTTTCTTAATTAAAAATGTTCCGAGTGCTTTTCCGCATTTTTTGAAATTTTTAAAATGGAATTGTGTGCTCTCTTATGAATTTTCGTAATCATTTAGACTATTACCAAAACTTTCATGTAAAATATTTCCTACAAGAAATATAATGTTTTCATAATTTCTTTTTCCATAGTACTGTGTGTTTATGAGTGACCTGTTGTTCCCGCATAAATCTTTCCCTTGCGACAGATTTCTGATGGCTACCATGCCAGTTGACATTGTGACACATTTGGAGCAGCACGCTATTATAAGGCACCATGGGTCCATCATCTTTGTGTTGCACCAATAATGTAAATTTTAATAGTGTAACATATTGTTGCGAGTCGTGACTGACTGGCTGGGCGGTGTAATACAATACAGTGACGGCAGCGCTAAAAGACCTCCTTGTGTGCTGCATGAATTTCATTACTCCACGATAACAACCTGCACGCCACTGTAATCGGAGAGTAGTGTAAGCAGATATAGCAGCGGCAATAACAAAGAGGTTCGGCGTACATTGTGTTGCCCATGTGCGGTGGCGACCACCTGCACACAATATCAGGTAATCGAGGGAGATATAGTGATCTGGTATGTTCCTGTTCCTTCGTTATCTCTCGGGTGGTGCTTGACTTTGAAGCGACGCCTTTCCAGGACGTTGGAGAACAGAGACTTGCCAAGATAATTTGAGATGTAGGTGTGGGTATATAAGGGGGAGCTGCAGCAGGAGCGAGAGAGTTTTGGCTGGCAGGTGCCTGGTGCAAGCTTCAAGTGTTAGTGACGAGAAGTATTGGGTTAGCGACGAGTGTTCAAGAAGGCCCAGCGAGTGAGACCGCAGCAAGTAATAGGAAGAAGGTGTTTCTAGGCCACAGAAGATTCCTCGGTATACTTTCATTGGTTCCACCATTGTGAGTTGACTAGTAACCTTTCCATATACAGAGAAATTATGCATTTTTTTCCTTTATGTAAATAGTAGTTATTTGTTTTGTTTGACATATATTGTGATAAATAATTGAGACATAGGTTTTTTTTTGTGTATATAGTTGTAAATAAATAAGGTTAGCTTTATTTTCTTTCTTTTATCAAAGACCTCCATCCCCAAACGTACCTAGCCCCAACCTGTAACAATATTTTCCTGGAACTTTGATTTATTTTCTTTGACCCAAAGGCACCTCGACCCCATCAGCAGCTCTCGTCAAGTGGAGTAACTTTTCTCTATTTTATTACATTTTTAGCTGTGTGCTACATTAATTAAGTATAGCTTATTTGGCAGGCTCAGGTCCTGGGATCATGACACTGACTGGCCATCTGCCATGCTCAGTTTTCTTTATAACATATCATGATGGGTAAACCAACCAAATTGTCCTTATGTGTTCAAGTTAGATTCTCATCCTGTCCTGTTGGAATCTGGGACCCACTTCCCAGAACTATGAGAATTAACAGATTCTTATATGTGAGTGGCAAAACGCTCATATTGCCGTGGTGTTCGACCTACAGTTCTCCTATCAAGACATTGCGAGCATAATATCATCAGAAGTACGTAGGTTGCAACTTTGGCTAGCAGCTCATCAACCCTGCATATCAACTATCATGCTCAACTAAAAGGGTTTCCTCCGGTACTGCATATAAGGTACCTATCCTACCAGTACATTTATCTCTTTTCACCTTTCATCTATTGTCTGCCCATTATGAACCATACCCATTCCACCCATATCCTATCTGGTATAACAACAGCACCACTGAATTCCATTCCCAGAACGTCCCTTACGTCAACCTACTGGAAGATCACGTCCTCTGTGGAATTATTCTTGTGGCCGAGAATTTCCCCGGGAATTATGACATTTTTCTGCCATTATATTTTGAACAACGAAAATAAAATTATTGCAACAGGAAACAAATCAATTCATGTTATACCAATGCTCAAAAACTGGACTTAAAATTTAACCCATTCAACTTTTGAATTCTCATTACACGGTACACATGACATATGAAAACCAAGGGGTGCAAGACTAATGTTCATAGCCTGTCTCTAAGTGTGACAAAATTGAATGGCACCACATTGAAGTTTCTCGGGGCTCTCCCGTTTCCCCCACTCCTTCATTCCGGTGCTGCTCCACACTCACCTCATGTCACCACTCACCAGCACTAAAGACCTCGATGTTAAACGCTGACCAAAATCTTTCGCTCACTAACACCCTATCTTCGGCTGCAATGTGTCATGCAATATGAATTTGGTCACATAGACCTAACAAAATAGCAGCGCAACAGTCTAGTTCTTTTATAACGTCTTTGATGAAAACACATTCATTAAACAATCAATGTCTACAGTTTAAAAAGGGAGAGAGGGAACTTCCCTTACAATTTAAGTCAACTTGGTTGATATATTTTTTATAAAATACACTTAATAAAAAGAACACCATGAAAATGTTTAGTTTGATGAACATTTGTGAGATACAATACAGAGTTGCTCAAAAGCTTTGCATGTCACATTTACATGTAGACAATGCAAAATTGCAAACAAACCAAACACATTTAGACCCTAGTTTATCCATAGTCAATTTGGTTAAATACAGTTGATAATCTAAATCTGACTACGGCAGACAACAAAATAGTTACACTAATATTTCAACTAAAAATTTCCAGTGAATGTTCATCGATATAACCATTCTTTACCACAGATACACGTATTAACTATGATCTCCAAGAAAATTTTCTGGAATTACTGATGACTTTACAAGCTGTGCAGTTTTTAGAGTTTGCACAAACACAGAATATAAAATTAATTCATTCTTAAAAATTTAATTACAAATTATTAAGCTTAAACTTATCACTATCTAAGTGCACAAAGGAAAGGGAAAGAAACAACATGTAAGTAGCAACGGGCAGAATATAATGAAAATGAATTGAGTACTAAATTCATTTTACAGTTCTTGGTTTCCGATACTTGCATGCTGACACTCATTCAATCACTCGTTTTTTATAAACTTTCCATCTCACAAAGTATCGTGTGTACTGTATTGTAACGTGTACTACGTGATGTAAAGTTCAGTATGAGTAGGATGATAACATGTAAAAAATAAAATCTCCAATTTATTGAAATAAAATAGAACTTGAATCAGATATAAGAATGCCTGAAAACTGTGCTATACCCTGTACACTCTAGACATAGACAAGTAATACTCACAACAAAATAATTCTCCCTCAACAGACTACAAGCTACATACTCACACTTCTACAAAGCATCACACGTACATACATTCTTCATACAGATATTTAAGAAAATTAAGACTTTTAATTTTGAGTTTGCTCGGCTAGCTGTAAAATAATTAATATTCAGTCGGTAAGCTATGAAATTCTCGACACTAGGACTGCTGGTTAGGATTAAAGTTTCTTAGGTTCCTTTCTTAATCAAAATTAGTTTGCGGCAATTACAAAACAGTTCACAAAATAATTTAAGTTTCAAGCAATTATTGTTCAGAAACTAAAATGTGATGCAATATTCTGGTCTACATTTTACAAAAATTCACCACAAAAATTTACTCAGCAAACAACGTTGATTTTAAAGCACATTCATGGAAAATAAAATAAGAGGCTTGTTGGTGATCTCTTACTAAACAGTCCCACGCTGTTTTGAAGCTCACTAAAAAATCTAGATAACTATATAATTCAAACTGGCCTCTTCTAAAAAAGCATACTTATTAATTCATTTCCTGAACTTAACTCTCTCCCAATAGAGTTTCCTACATTAAGTTGACGGCAGAAAACCAGGCCTAGACAGGAGGTCTGCCGAATACATCTTGCTGTCTTGGGAGTTCAAAACCATTAGCAAGAATAATTTTCTAGCTTTAGCTAGAACAATTGTCTAGGAGGAAATAAACCTCATTGAAAAGAGAAATGCACTTATGCTTTAACTTAAAATGCTAAGAACTGTTCCTTTAGCTGGATATTCTGCTGAATATCAACAGTAATTATAAAATAAATCACAATTCAGTAAAATTCAGAAAACCTAAATGAACCATTAAGATAATTTTAATTTATCACATATTGATAAAATAATTAGTATTTAAATATTTCATATCAATATTCAATTAAATTTAATGACAAAGTAATGAGATGTAGTAATTAGTATTATCACGCAAATAAAATAAAATGAACAGTCTGTAATCCCATTACAAAAGTAAAATATATAATTTAGTGTCCACCTCTATTTTTCTTATAATATTTACGCTATTCATCATAAAAATTTTACAATTAGCAGTAAAAAGAGTCTATGCTACTCCCTGAGTTCACGCAAACTACTCGCCACTCATTTATATTTCAGATTACTGTCTTGCTGTACCTTGTTCCAAGTTATCACTCGCTACTCTGTGTCCTCACACCAGTCACTCGTTTCTCTTTCAATTGAGACTTCGCTTTACCAGGTTCAGAGTTATCACTCACATTCCAAGTATTTACACCAACCACTCATTTATCTTTCAGAGTGAGACCTCGCTTTACCAGGTTCAGAGTTATCACTCACATTCTGAGTACTCACACCAACCACTAGTTTCTCTCTCCGAGTGAGATCACGCTTTAACAGGTTCAGAGTTATCACTCACATTCCGAGTACTCACACCAACCACTCGTTTCTCTTTCCGAGTGAGACCTCGCTTTACCAGGTTCCGAGTTATCATTCACATTCCGAGTACCCACACCAACCACTCGTTTCACTTCCTGAGTGATACCTCGCTTTACCAGGTTCAGAGTTATCAATCACATTCCGAGTTCTCACAACAACCACTTGTTTCTCTTTCCGCGTGAGACCTCGCTTTACCAGGTTCAGAGTTATCACTCACATTCCGAGCATTCACACAAATCACTCATTTTTCTTTCCGGTGTGAGCCCTCTCTATTAGGTTCCAAGTTATCACTCGCAACTTCACGTTAACAACTCATATTGCTTAACGATACGAGTGCTTTTTGTTAAACGGTTTCATCTGACCAATACTTTGAAAACTTATTTTTATTAATGGATTTTACAAATAAAATATTTAGGCCTACTTACACAAATGTAATGTGCAGGAAAGGGAATCAAACTAAAAATCAAGCTGTAACAAATTCAGTTATTTTCAAAAATTTAAAAATCAATTACAGGAACTCTAAAATTAAAAATGTATTATTTTAATAATGTTTACATTTGCACACAATATGGCTTGTTTTGTAGACATACATGATGACTATTTTTTACTGTAATGAAAATTTTTTATCTTTCATAGTTTCTATTCATTTCAAAGTCCAAATTTGAATAAAATGATTTTATGCTTTAAAGGAAACCAAAAGACTACAGAACTGAAATATTTTCACACTGAATAATTATGTTGTAGGCTACAAGGTCTCTTTGCAAATAAATAAATAAATAAATAAATATACATATATTGGTGCGAGCAGCGACTATCTGGATGAGAGGTATAAGAAGATGAAGTGGCAGAAGAACTAAGGGACCTCAGAGTGCACTGAACGGCTCATGTTACCTTTTGTGGCGCTGCAACATCCGCCTGCATGCCGCGATTATTGAGCAAGCAGTGTAAGCATATATAGTGGCAGTAAGAATAAAGGAATCTCGGAGTGCATTGTGCTGCTCATGTTACCTTTTCGCGATGTGCGGTGGCAGCCACCTGCATGCCTATCACAGGTTTTGTAGAAGACTCGAATGACAGCAAATATCATGGTCTAGAGTATTCCTGTGTATACTCTCTCCTGCAGGATGGTGCTTGACTCTGATGTGAAATCCCTTCTAGGAGCTTTGAGATAAAGAATTGCCACAAGAATTTTATACTTTCGATTAAGAGTATAAAAGAGAGCTGCAGCAGAGGCAAGAGTGTTTTTGGCCAGCAGGCATCTGGTGTGAGTCGTGGCGATAGTGACGGGTTGCGAGAAGAAATCACGAGTGTTCTGGAAGATTGTCTGCGGCAACGAATAGTACAACGAATGAGTTTCAGGGTCTCAAGAGGACTGTCAGTGTGTTCTTAATTTCGACAGTGGGTCCACCCTTTGTAAATGGTGAGACACATTTTATGTACAGCGAACTTGTACTAAGTACTGCGATTTTATTACTTAAATTTTATAACCTTTATGAAAATAGTTGTTATTTGTGTTCTTAGAAGTATTATTTAATAATAATTAAAAATTAGTGACATACAGAGATTATTTTTATAGAGATAGCTGTAAATAAATTACGTTAGCATTATCTATTTTCTTTTGTCAAAGACCTCCATCTTTCAGCGTACTTCGCCCCAACTTATATATATAATATAAAAAATTAAATTGCAAAAATATGTAATTAAAAAATTGGTAAAAATACAAATTAAATAACAAAAACATAAAATGTGATGGAAGTATACATAAAGATTACTACTGATAAGTTTGCTGATTCATTTGTAAAATGAGCCAAAATTTGATGCAGCCAAGAAGTTATTTGTGACATTGATATATTGGATGACGTACACAAAAAGTGCTGAGTTAGTTTAATTGAAGTTATCGTTTCACTCCATGACAGTATCTTGTGCGCCAGCTAACTGTTTATACAATATCAGCCACTTTAAAAGAGGAGAATGTTGAAAGAGAGAGTGTGTGGAGCTGCCAACAACCCCCCCCCCCCCCCAAATCGTAATTGAGAAGCATTAACAAATTTTACGGAAGCAAGGGTTTTTTTTTTTTTATATATATACATTTGCATTGTGAAAAAAGAGTAAGTACTCTGAAACCATATGATTATACAATTTCTTCAACGTAAATTGGAAACATAACTGACTAGAAATTATCTGATTCTGCCCATCAGTACTGTTATATCCTCTCTCTTACTCTTAAACTTGCGTGGGGATATATTATTATTGATTAAAAACACAGTCCATTTATGTACTTCGATACTTCGGAACCCTGAACTTGTTCAATCAGTCCCACGAGAGATGATATGTTATACTTGTCACCCTTTCTCTGCGGCTATTGGGTTTATACTGGTTGCGTAATTGCTTCAGAGCAATATAAGTCTCAAGAAGGATATTAAGATATAGAGCATGAGTATTTGGGTAATCCTTCTCGAGTTAGAGCTAATCTTGACCCAGTGAGTGACTACCGAGTAAGCCAACAGGAAAAGCCCTAGTAATGATAGCACAGAGAAGGTGAATCTTCACATAAATAAATGGGGAAAGGCACAAGTCACTCGCCTTAGATTGACTATCACAGGTGTGCAAGTAGGTTTCATTAAAGGAGAAGACCATGTAAATTATGGTTCATAGAATGCGTATATTCACAACAGAACACGACACTTGATACAAGTTATACATCTACGTGGACATAGTACACAGGATTGATGATCAAGGTTTGGGTCTGTCCCAATTTGATACAAAGCTCCACAATGGTTCGACACAAGATACAATAAAGTTTGCAACATGAGATACAAAGGCTTAAGCTAAAATGAGACATAGGAACTAGACAAGGCGCTTCGGGCCATTTTAACATGAGATGGAGCAAGGCATACTCTTCAATGCTAGACTAGGCGCTTCGGGCCATTTCAACATAAGATACAAAACATAGCACTTCGGGCCGAGACATACTGGAACAAGAATGAGAACTGAGACCTTGCTAGTGGCAGTGAGTATTTGGCCATCAACTCTTTGACCCCGAGGAGAGCTATAACATCTACATAACTTCCGACTCTTGTACTGCTAGCGACTCACTATGGCGCTGCGGGCCCCTCTCAAATAACTGACAAAGTTCGTACTGGTAAAGCTGTATGGTGATCAACTCCTTGATCCTGAGAAACTTGAAATTGTTAATGTAACTTCTAAAAGACTGATTGAGTATATCCGCACTACAAAGTTTAACTCAGTTACATTTCCACGTCTGTGGGTTAACAACTAGTCACATGGGCTTTGGCTTCCCCTTAGAGTCGTCCTGACACTCAGGTAGGAATGGTGACAAGAAGTTTTGGTAGGGGTGAAGGATTCGCCGTCAGACGAATTTGAGGAAAGGTATCACAGAGGGCACCTTGCGGACATCAACCCTCTGTGACGGACTGTTGTGTGTGGGGCTGGGGCACCTTGCGGACGTCAACCCCAGCGTGTAAGTTAGGAAGGTAGGTTGGGTTAGGGTAATCTGTTGGCACCTTGCGGACGTCAACCAACAGATTGGTAGGCAACTGCTCAGGAGGAGTGCCAGGATGACCCGGCGGTTAGGCCGAGTCCCTGACGACTGAAGAACTTGGGCAGGTTGCCCTCCTTTTATACTGGCCAGAAGGGCTGAAAGTACCGTTAGGTGGGCGGCGCAAAATGGCCGACGAGAGCTCGTGACTGTCTGCTGCTACAAGTGTGCCACCCTCACACTCTAAAATTATTCCCTCGGGTCAAAACTACTCTGCCGCACAAAATAAATATCCCGACTGGAAGAATAATACGCATGTTGCTGTTAAACACTAAAAGTAAGGTACAAAAACACTTGAATGAATATTAAATACGTTTCAAATCACAAGGAACAAATACAATATATAATTACGTGCGTATTTTCCCGTATTCATTTGTGAATGCACTTTACAAAGTCCGTGCACAGGATTGGTAATACTGGTATGGCGCTCGGCCGTATTTGTAAACAAACACTCGTGAAAGGTTAACAAAGTTGCGTGATACAATTATACAATGAAAATACACATTGGATAAACACTGGAACATATTAACGTAAGTAATTATAGGTTTACAAATAAAGACTGTGACTTAACAATCTTACAAGCTAAAATAAACGGCAACACAGTAATTGGCAATGTGCGGGCGCATGCTAAGACTTTAAGGTTAAGATAGCAAGTATAAAAAAATTGGGGGCGAGCGTTAAAGATTTTACAGCTTGACACAACTGACACGCGTCATACTGAGTATCGTTTTAAGGCTTTTAACCAAGACCTCCCGCGAATATCGTACTCTTAGTGACAGTCACGGCCAGAATCAGTTTTATATGCAGATTCACGCGAATTCCCACGAATCGACTAGCGTCCACACTTCATGAAGGTTGCAGCAGAAGTCTCTTTTCTCCGCGGCTTCCCACAAACGCCCGTGGTGGATCGAGGCGACGCGTCCACCCTTCACAGAGGTCGCCCACAAAGTCCCTATATACACGCGGTTTACCACAATCGACCGCGGTGGCACCCTGCGACGTGTCCACCCTTCGTGGACATCATCGCCGGAGTACTCCATATATGCTGCTTACTACAATCGACCGCGGTGGCTTCCCGCGACACGTCCATTCTTCGCCAAGGCTGTCGCAGGAGTCCTCTATATACGCGGCTTACTACAATCGACCGCAGTGGTTCCCCACTATGCGTCCACCCTTCGCGGAGGCTGTCGCAGGAGTCCCCTTAACTTTCCCTTAGGGCCCATGGCGAACTCTCCTAGGACCGCCCCAATTTTAACTTTCAGCCAATTGCGTCTCTCGTGGGTGATGACAACAAACCCTGACCTTCCTCCGTATCAGTTTATTGCATATTTTTTTAATTCACACACATTAACATTAATATCCCTTTGAACTTATTTACAATATTTTATAAATTTCTGAACAACACAGCAGGGGGGTGGGCGTAGCCACGCCTCTCGGTGCCCTAATTTTCAGCATCCAAGCTGCGCGTCCCTCGTCGGCTCAAGGCTGCTCGCTCGCTTTCACCCCATGTTTTCCTAACTTTCCCTCCCCTGCTGTGTTAAGCGTCAATTTGCCGTGACACAATGCCACAATCCTCTGGTCATACTGTGCCTCTCGCCAGTACTCAAAACTAAATTACACATTAATTACTTTAAACAAAATTTTGCAATTGAGTCACATAAAACAAACAATCCTAATCACAATGCAATTTCAACTGGCTTTCTAAGACTATTCCAACCTCATTTACAGTATTTATAATATATATGTTATTTATTTACATTAAAAGCTATATGCCGGTTACAGTACATGTAAGACAGTTGTTTACCTGAAAATCTGGACTGAGTCTTCTGTTTGTTATCGTATTACATACAGCATCGATGTCAAGTGATTCCATTTTGTAACCTGCAATTTTTGTACGATTTTCTCCAAATTATTATTTGGAATTGGCTATCTTGTAAAGCCCTCCTACCCTGCATGGAAACAAAACAGTCATTAATAAACAACAAAAGACTTTGTACTTTTAAAAAGCAGTTATAAACAAGTCTATCATTTGCATAATTGCAAATCATATAAATTATTAATCTGATGACTAGGCCCAGTATCTCTACAAGCATTTATTAGGTCAGAAAATTAGCGTTGTTTGATTCTTGAGAGAACATGTTAACCATACTTCATATTAAATGTACAGCTAGAAACAAAATATTCAGTAAGAATGTCAATTAGGTACAACTCTAAAGAAAAATCTGCTAATTCACAATAATGTATTTAACAATTTATCCAAACAAATATTTTCTGTACAAAAATTATTTATCAAAAGTTGAATTTGCAGACAAAGCCACAAGATCAAGGATTGGGATTTATATGTTACGTAATAAAAATTTGGCCTACAAATACGACAGGGCAGAGTTAATGGACCAACTGCAGAAGTGGTGACATCACAGTCCGGCTGGTGGTGTCTGTTGAATAGATAATATATACTACTGGTACTGGCATTGATAACATATTTACGTCTGTTCTCAAGGAAATTAAAAAACAAAGGTAACACACCACAAATTTTTTTTCATGTTAACACTATGTTGGATTATCCTGTTTTCCAGACTTTATTACACCTGAATAACATTGGTGCCTTGTTCTTGTGCAAACTTATATAACCACTTTCTGATTTTTTTTTTTCAGGGTACCACATTCACAATGACAATCTTACTTTTGGTTCTTTTTAACACACACTGTTATTTTTTAACACCTACAAGATAAGACTTTCCTTTCTGTGACATTTTTCCTGCAAACGGAAATAGGTAGGATGGTACAACCATTTCAGCTGTATTAAATTATTGTCAACACCTGCTACTGTATCACCACACTAGTGAAGCCACATTTTCTTCACTCCCTTTTCCATGATCAGACAGACAGACCTGAGCACCCAAAGCAGGGAATACTAGTACGCCCACTTGCTCACATAACTCTCCCTCACCAGTCACCTTTACACCCATTATATAGCTTTGTTACTTATTCAGGCCAAGGGGAAGGGGGAGACATAAAATTCTCTATGGAAAGACTGAACCCACTGTATTGGATACTACATTCAGGGCATCTACCAGGAGAAGAAAAAAACTTTGTGATCATAAAAAGTTAAACTTTTTTAATAATATTAATAAATTCCAAACATGTTTTATTGTAACTAATTTAAAAAGGAGGTTAACTTAAACTACAGCAATTGCTTAATTTTCTAAGCCACTTATAAGAATAATTACTAGGTATGTGTCATAATAAAATTTACTTGACACCAAATGATCTACAAAGTTACTTGTAAACCAAGTTTACTTTTGTAAGCAACTAAATGTGGTTAAAAAATGCACTGAAGCTAGCTCAGTTCAGAAGGCTGCCACAAGACACTGTAAAATGGGCAGGATAAGTCATGGTTCAAGTCTGTCCAAAAGTTAACTAGTTTGTGTATAACATCACATGCACAGAGTGCAGTTTTGCTGACAAAATGTATCAAGTTACGGTGCAAACTATATAGCACATGATGCTAGCTCATTCAGAGAGCAGTATGCTGAACGCTATATGAAAGCACATAACTTACAGATCATTCAGTGCAGAGATTAGTTGCATCGCTAAATGAAATTTTCACTAGGCTCCAAGTGCCACCTTCTATATAGACCATGTTACTATAGTGGGCAGTTAAGTTGATGTGTCATAGCGTGGGAGTGTGGGGACAATGGGACAAGAGAAAGAAGAGGAGGCAAGGAGGTGACACAAGTTGAGGGCCGTGTAGTGGCTGTTAGGAAAATATTTACCCTCAGTGTACAGTATACCCAAAAATGGAAGGTGAAGGTGGTAGCCCTAAGTTAACTTCACTGTTTTTTATAAACAACAGTCAAACATTGACTGCAGGGGTAACTATGGCCAACTAAAAATATTTATTTTTGGTACATTAAGAGAATGAATACATAATTCTATTGAAATAAAAATGTCGGCCTACTATTTTCATTTCTGTTATGCGATTGTTAGACACATAAAACTAAACATTTTATTTGTGTTTAATTTTGTATTTTTACTGTATGTTTGTGTGTGGTGTCATAATTTAAATATAATTATATACCATTGTGGCTTCCAAGGAAGCCTGCATTGAATTCTATTGTAGCATATGTATCAAATAGTGTTAAAGATATCACATCTTTACAACATGCTGGCATTATATGAAAGTAATTTAACAGATAAACATGTAATACATAAATTTTCATTATTAGTCCAAGCAGGCTGCAGTCATTAATCGTTAGCATATTTTTGTTTGTTGTTGTTTAGCTAAACCACTAATGAGCGGTCATCTGTGTTCTTCATGTCAAATTATCGGACCATTTGCAAAGGCCATCGGATCAAAGTTAATATTTTAGTAAAAAGTATGACTGTAAGCTACATAAAAGTCTCTTCATGAATATAATGCAGAATATTGGGATTTGAATTCAAATATTTCCAGACCTGTTATTATTATTACCTACTAAGTTATCTAAGATGACAAAGCAAAATCCTCCTTTATAAACGTGTTTTATACCGTTAGTTGTTAGTGACAGTGTTACAATCGTTAACATTTATTTTGTTCCAATGGGCCTTTCTCACAAATTTTACTGAGAACATTAACATAATCTGCATTAAGAAATAGATGATTGGAGGTGAAAATTTTAAATTTGGGACTTGATTTGAGGTAAATACAAGTATTTAAAAATTGTGTATTCAAAACGCCAGCAAAAACCCTACATCACAACATGGCTGCAGCTGCGACGTCATCAGCCAGTTTGGAAGTAGGCCAGCACAGGCCAGCAGTAGCTCCTTGGCACTAGTGTAATTGTTAAAGAGAACGTTCGGCAGAATGCCTGACTATAAGTGGTGTTTTGTGCCTAGAAGCACAAATACGAGCATTAATGGACGACTTGAAAAGAGGCGGAGCTTCAGTCTGGTGTGGAATACAATTCCTATCTCCATGGATACCGCAGCGGAACATAACCTTCATTTAGTTGTTTGGCTTCACATGTCCCGGATGAGATGTACGTCACGAAAATTGATTATTTGTTTGGAATTTGCCGCTTTTTCAGGTAAACATTCATCTTATTTACTTGCGTATCTTAACCATGAAATTGAAACTGGTATTTTTTACCCTTACGTGTAAATCTATGAATGCGCAACATTTTTGCTTGCTGCAATAACCATCAGCATGTTTGTAAACTAGCTTTGTTTCCCACAGTATTTCCCCTACGGTGTGACGTCAGTGGGCATGTACTTCAAGTCGTCCATTCAGTCTCAAAACTGTTTTGTACTGTCCCAAAATCCAAACAAATACAACCGAAATGGTTTAAAGCCGCGTGCCAAGACGTGAATGTTTCGATGACCAGTAGCCTACTTTGTACTGTAGCGAAGATAATTTTGACTTAAGTACAAACTGAATTTACAGCTATTTAGGTTGTGATAGACATAGTTCATTTATTTAAAGTTGTTGGAGATTCACTTATAGCTATGTTAAGCATGTAACTTAAGGAACACAGTAATGAAACCGCAACGCCACGTGACTAAAGCTGTCTTGGATGTAAACGTTGCAAATGCCAAATGTTATTATAATCATATTAAAATGATATTTTCGATGTTGACACGAACCCACATTTAATAAATCAAATATTCTATAATCAATAATTTTTTTAAAGTGTATTTAACGGAAGGCTTTGCTGTTCAACAAAGTAGGAAAAAGATTTAGGCCTGCGACACAGTTTTTCTAACTGGTATGATTTTAATGTTAGTTGTAATTTTTGCTTCGTTAAGGTTTTTTTTTTTTTTTTTCTGATAGAAAGTAATGGCAAAGAAAGGGGTCGCAAAGTGGGACAACTTGTTTTCAAACATGCCTTGCAGGCCTGGGGCTTAACCTGTAATCTCCAGTACGTAGACCTACTATAAAAATTTTTTTAAGAATTAAGTAACATTGTCTGTGTGTCATGCTAAGGCCTACAAATGTTATGTACAAATACTGAAATAATTTCTTTAGCCTACTAAGTAATGTAGTTACTGGAGTTATTCAACCCCTAAACATGTCATTATGCCCTAGTACTCAGTTGAAAATGATTTTATGTAGGTATATATTAATTTAAAAAGTGTGCACAGTTTTTGGCGAATTGTTCAAATAACTTACTATCACAAGGTAATTTGTAGGCCTAGGCCTACTTCTTTTAGCCTCGCATGGGAATAGGCTTACAAGTAAGTTCATAATTTTTTTTAACAAATGCAAGGATTTTAACGAAACTGTAGGCCCGTTTATTAAATTAATAGTTGTATTATGTTAGAATCACATATTTGTAGGAGTCAACGGTAGCTTTTAATTTTACGTTTCTGTCCTCCCAGATTATTGATGCAAGTCAATGGGCAGGTAGGCCTACCTTGTGGTTTATGTTACCACTTGTGAGTAAATAAGAAATAACACTCCAAGGTCAACTTACGAACATATTTAAACAGAGACATTGTTACAGTACACACTGTCGTTGTTTCATGCTTAATTTTCTTTGCCTCCTTGTTGAGATAACTGCAAGACGAATTTGAGGTTTTACCATGCAGAACTAACATAAGACAAATCAGGGAAAATTAATTTTAAAATTAAAACTAGTGTAGTTTATTGATATTACGTTTAATTGGCTAGGTATTGCAGTGTTTATGTACTGGTTATATGTTAGTGTGGGTACATACATTTTTACTAGCCTAAAGTAAAATTTGGTTTCCTTGATAAAGGTAGGTCTAAGCTTTTTGTTAATTTCTCTGAAATGTGTGTTACTAACATATAGCCATGCAAATTTCTCCAGAACGTTTAAGGAATGTTACAGTTCAATGGAACCTGTACTATCAATCATCAAATTATATAGTTCCAGTTTTTTTTTTATATAGGCCTACTGTTAACAATGCTCACATATACATATCGGCTTATTTCGTTTGTCTCTAACTTATACTTGCTAACATTAATTGCCGGGTATTACATATGTTTTAGGGAAGTGGTTAATATGTCAACAATTTGCTACGACACGAATTAATAATTTTTAAGTGTAAACTAATGAAGCAAGATTCTCGCCGTATGGAAACTTGCATTGTGATGGCCTGATAGGAGAAGGTTCATTGTAGGCCTACTCATTTTTATACAATGTTTCTATTGATTTGTTACGTATATTACAGAAGACAATAACAACCAACCTTGGCCTACTGGAAATGCTGCCTGTTATAATTGTGTGTGTTTATCATAAGAAAGATGCAGCCAAATTATTGTATCTTGTGAACAGCGACACAACTGATTTAGCTTCATTGTTGTTTATTATGCCGTATACTGAAATAGGCCTACTGTAATTTTTTGCCTCAGAGTGTATTAAAAGTATTAATTAATGAATAGAATCTCGTCAACCCATATAAACCACTTGGCGCCTCTCATTTCGAGTACAGTGTAGCATTCATTGTTTTTTAGATAACTGAATATCATAACTATGTTTACCTTCGGTAAATTATCGGACAAGGCTTTAACGTACCCGCCAGACAATGCCATCATACGTTACGGCATGCACAAAGCATGATATAATTTAATACAGACTTTCACCACCGTTCTTTGTTATCGCCGATAAAGGTACACGAGGGTTTACGTTTCCATACCGGCTGATGACATGGACCAATCAAAAGCCGTTCACAGACACAGCCGCGTCAGCTGTTATTTTCATGATTTTATTTTGCGTCACATTTCCAAACGAAAGTGTTTAGAGAAAAAATTCTTTTTGCTGTGTTCATATTTCTTCTTTATAATAAATACGACATACATTTCAACTAATTTTAAATTTCATGCAACTCCCCCATTGTTGACTTATATCACTGCAGCTTTCACAAGGTGACAATATCCCCAAACATTTAACCATAAAATTAAAAATTAATACTTATGTCGTGTTTTTTAACCACACAACTGATAACATATTCAAGACACATTTGAAAAACTGTTTAGAATTTTTTTGTTAACAATGAGTTCTTTCTATAATAAGCAAAGTTTTTTTGGTTTGTCGCTTAATATGACCAATTTTATCATGTTTTATGCTGGTTAATGTTTTTATTGTTCATTATATATATACATATATATAAGTTATTTGTTCAAGCATACAAGTATTTATGCACATATTTGTATATTGTCTTTGGCATGTTAATAAACGTGTACTCATTAAACTATATTGTTATATTTCTAACAATCAGTAATTCTTTAGGAAATAAACATATGTCGTCATAATTGAATGTTTCTGTACGGACGTACTGTTCTGAGATGTATACATTTTAGGATCTCTGGAATAAACATGTAATTGCATATCTGGTTTAGCTATCTCACTGTTTATCATTTCTCATCTTACCAGGTTCTGTTAAGAAACACATTCCAAAATATTTTTGTTTGAAGTTTTCAGACCATGTACCTGTGCTCTTAAGAGTATAGTTAGATTAACTGGTAACTTGTTCATGAATGTGATCTGTATGTAATCTAAGTTTGTTTAAAAGGCTTATATGGTAACCAACATGTTGTACCATGCTTAAAAACTAGCATTCTTCACAAAACATATTAATTAAATTCTTCACAAGTATAAAAGTTGATAACTTATGATACATACAACCGTTTGACTGCCTTTTTACTTTGTCCGGTAGAGTTTAGTTTTCCACATGGATATTATTATCATGACTAACATATTTACGAAATGCAATATCGTCAATGCCACAATAAATTGTTTCAAAACGATAACTAATCAACTTTTAAGAAATGTCTAAAAAATTAATTTTGTACCCAAAGTTAAATTATAGCAAAAATTTAAATTATATACATATAAATAACGTTCATCTGCATATTTAATAACAAAACCACACATAAACAAACTTTTTTTTTTAAATTTCATGTCTTGTAAAACCTAAATGACTCACGTGAAATCTAAGTTCAACGTCAACATAACGAGCTCAATGCTAAATTCAATGTAAATTGGCCTTTAAAGCAACAATAATTTATTTCTAGAATTTTTACAAGAGTTGTACATTTAAAACCAATAGTAACATATTCGATGCCGCAAAATTATTCTGGTGAAATTATTTTTACTAAGGTCTATTTCTAAAAAAATAATCCTGTATGGTTTTGCTAGTTACTGATTTATCCTTTACATTAATTTTGATAAACTAAATAATTTGCTGAAACCTATGGTTTATTTGATAGGACAAAAGTAAAACGTGACAGATTTAGATAATAGTTTTCACATATCCTTAAAAGTTATATACATATTCCTAAGCACAACTGCTGCAACTCACAAATACGTTACACTTATGCAGTGTATGAAGACACGGACTGATTGTTTTTCATCCTACTAGTATCAACCTGGCAGGTGGCCCCAAACAGTAGGATATCAGTTTCTCTTCGCCCTCCCCTCCTGATAACAGCACTAGGGATATCAGATGCCAACTTAACTGCAGATTATAGCATTCCCATAGTCAGCCTAAAAAGTGAAGTATAGAGGGCTTGTAGGAAGAATTCAGAAAGATATTTCACAAATTACTCAGTGACTTCACCACATTGTGGACAAACAGAGATTAAACAAAAGGAAATCCAAATGAATAAAAAGAGAAAATGAATAAAGGAATGGATAAAGCAGATGGGATGAGAGTAAACAAATCAGACAGGGAAAGAAGAACAAATAACTTATGGAAGAAGTAAAAGGGAAGACATGGAGGAAATTATTTGGAAATTGAGGTGATTTTTATATTATATACATATTTAAATATATATAAATAAATATATAATTAAATGTATACGTATATATACATATATATGTATGTATATAGTGTTGCATGTTTGGCCTGGTAGCAGGCATGTTACATCATGCTAGGTGGACAACTTAATGATTCAACCACAGTCATGGGTTTTACCAGAGGTGTTGCGATACGCCCGAGACGTCATCGGAATGACGCCTTTGCGTGACTCTAGGCAGGTATGAGTGAGGGAATACCTTTTTTTAGACCTCTGGTCATCATGTTGCACCGCCGATTGACGTCAATGAATGGGCCGTACCTCAGAACTGCGAAATACAGACCAGTATTGTGGAGTCAGTCTCGAAGAGTCCTCTGGGAGTCTTGTAGAGTCTTGTCTTTTGAAATCTTCTGAAGTGTGAAGTGAGACCCGAGTGTGGTGCGGGTCGGCATTGGTGTCGGCGCCCCAGTGGTGTCGACGGGCGTCGTGAGAAGTGACAGCAACGGAGGAGACAACACTTGGGGTGTTGTGACCGCACGGCTGAGCTGACAAGGTGTGGTGTCTCGAGGATGGCAACACGGCGACGGTGGTCAGTGTCGAGGCTGAGTAACATCAGCGGCCTGCAGAACGGACAGACAACACTTGAGGTGTTGTATCGACAGCAGCAGTGAAGAAGGTGTCGGCGTGCTACAGAAATGTGGTGAGCTGTGGACAACAACATTAGAGGTGTCGAATTGGCTAGAGCAGTCACTAGCAACTTATAAGAGTTCGCTATTGGTCCTGATAGAAGGAAGTGCTAAGCTTGTAGAGAGAGACTGGTGAAGATATCTTGGTGACGTTAGAGTCTGCTGTGAAGCTTCAGGCATATACCTTCGGAGGAGTATAGGGCGAAACAAGAGGACGGCTGCTGCAGGTCGATGGACAAGGAGGTGCACGACGAGAGTCGAACCGAAGACCTCAAGAGTGAAGACAGTGGTGCACTCAGGGTGCTACGCAGCACATAGTGAGCCATAACTATTTCAAACTGTTCAGTGTTAGACATTGTCACTATTTGAGAGACTATAGATTGGATATATGACTTGAATTTTTATTGTGATTTATAGTATTTAAATTATTGGTAAACATTGTTGTTCTTAATTTTCAAAGTGCATTTATGTTTCTGTGGTGCAGTAGTAATTGTGTGCATAAATAAGGGTGTTGTGGTAGTTATAGTTGACTGCTGTTTTGTGAATTTTTGTAAGCTTTGTGAGCTAGTAAATCAGTAACTTAATTCAATTCCTTTATTTCTAATTATAAGGCCTCTATAATACCAAATAGCTCAGAGAATTGCCCACATTTAAGTTTTTGCTAAACTTGTAACAATATTATATATGTATATATGGGAAAAAGTTGGTTGATTGCAGAGTAAGTAGGCCTATAAGATGGAATTCTGTAAGCTCGGCACTTACCAGTACTTGATAATCAAGCTTGTTCACAATATGAAACAAATGGGGATGGGTGACAGAAGTCACTTAGGGTTAAATAATCAGAAGAATGAGACATGATGAAATGACAACATGAGGATTAAAGAGTAGTAAAGCAGTGAAATCAGATGGTATAGAAAATGGCACTTAAGTTTGGGGTGTAAAAGTGAAACATGGAAATATTTAACATGTCATTAGAGGAGGTTAAGTTATCACAAGTACAAAATGCAGCAGTGATGGTCCTAATATTCAATCTGGTGGAGGATACGAAGATGTCCTACACTTGCAGGCCAGCGACACTCACTCTGTCTGATTGCAGGAATACCAACATGGATTTAGAGGAAGATACTTGAGTTGCAGCTGCCAGGGCTGTTGCAGACAGAAGCAGGTGGATGCCTGCGTCATTGAATTTGAGAATGCATTAGTTAAGAAAAGTCCTAACCTGACACATGGGCAGTGTTGTAGTAGGCTCAGTGTATTCTTTATGTGAAACCCTGAGACGTGGCCGTCTCAGGAATGAGTATATAGGGACGTCACGGTGGACGAGACGTGTTAATATACACCAAGTTAGGAAAAGTATTTTAGTATGTCTATAATTTTATAAATATGTCGTAACTTGGCAGATATGAAATATATATATATATATATATATATATATATATATATATATATATATATATATATATATGGGTTTGTAGAAATCATTATTTGTACCTTGTATGGTAAAGTGTTATCTTTGGGAACGAGCTTCTTTGACTGTTAATTACGTAAAGAGCCGCTAGGGGCGCGCGATTGTGTTTCGAGCGGGCCCAAGCGCGGAGAGTCGAGTGTAGTAGCTTGTTGCGGCTAGTTCAAGTTGACGGAGTTAACCGGCAGGTTCAGACACTATTGCATACAATATAGTTGACCGTTGGGCTTATAAGAGTAGTGTTGGTGGAGAACGTAGTAAAGGTTACTAGTACAGGAATTGGCGAGAATGGGAACCGTACTACGTAATTACTGCGGGAAATCTTAAAATATTT